>CM054167.1:34753460-34773460 GCA_028751875.1 Rapana venosa | reverse complement strand
ACAGGCACCTGTCTTGTACTATCTTCATTTCTCCTACCTGTTCTATGTACAGGTACCTGTCTTGTACTCATTTTTTCTACCTGTTCTATGTACAGGTACCTGTCTTGTACTCTCATTTCTCTTACCTGTTCTATGTACAGGTACCTGTCTTTTACTATCTTCATTTCTCCTACCTGTTCTATGTACAGGTACCTGTCTAGCACAATCATTTCTCCTACCTGTTCTATGTACGGGTACCTGTCTTGTACTGTCATTTCTCCTACCTGTTCTATGTACAGATACCTGTCTTGTACTATCTTCATTTCTCCTACCTACAGGTACCTGTCTTGTACTATCTTCATTTCTCCTACCTGTTCTATGTACAGGTACCTGTCTTGTACTCTCATTTCTCCTACCTGTTCTATGTACAGATACCTGTCTTGTACTATCTTCATTTCTCCTACCTACAGGTACCTGTCTTGTACTACATTTCTCCTACCTGTTCTATGCACAGGTATCTGTCTTGTACTATCTTCATTTCTCCTACCTGTTCTATGTACAGGTACCTGTCTTGTACTACATTTCTCCTACCTGTTCTATGTACAGGTACCTGTCTTGTACTATCTTCATTTCTCCTACCTACAGGTACCTGTCTTGTACTATCTTCATTTCTCCTACCTATTCTATGTACAGGTACCTGTCTTGTACTATCTTCATTTCTCCTACCTGTTCTATGTACAGGTACCTGTCTTGTACTCTCATTTCTCCTACCTGTTCTATGTACAGGTACCTGTCTTGTACTCTCATTTCTCTTACCTTTTCTATGTACAGGTACCTGTCTTGTACTATCTTCATTTCTCCTACCTGTTCTATGTACAGGTACCTGTCTAGCACAATCATTTCTCCTACCTGTTCTATGTACAGATACCTGTCTTGTACTGTCTTCATTTCTCCTACATGTTCTATGTACAGGTACCTGTCTTGTACTGTCTTCATTTCTCCTACCTGTTCTATGTACAGATATTGTACTCATTTTTCCTACCTGTTCTATGTACAGGTACCTGTCTTGTACTCTCATTTTTCCTACCTGTTCTATGTACAGGTACCTGTCTTGTACTCTCATTTCTCCTACCTGTTCTATGTACAGGTACCTGTATTGTACTCATTTCTCCTACCTGTTCTATGTACAGGTACCTGTATTGTACTCATTTCTCCTACCTGTTCTATGTACAGGTACCTGTATTGTACTCATTTCTCCTACCTGTTCTATGTACAGGTACCTGTATTGTACTCATTTCTCCTACCTGTTCTATGTACAGGTACCTGTATTGTACTCATTTCTCCTACCTGTTCTATGTACAGTACCTGTATTGTACTCATTTCTCCTACCTGTTCTATGTACAGGTACCTGTATTGTACTCATTTCTCCTACATGTTCTATGTACAGGTACCTGTATTGTACTCATTTCTCCTACCTGTTCTATGTACAGGTACCTGTATTGTACTATCTTCATTTCTCCTACCTGTTCTATGTACAGATATTGTACTCATTTCTCCTACCATCACTACTACACCTTGTATATGCTGCAGACCCGCTAATGCCTTCTTCCCCTAGCAGAAATGGCCAAGTCCGCCATCAGCCACTAGCCGTCTCATTACTGTCCATCCAAGAGGGGTAACTCTTCCCCACCCTCGCCGATTTACGGCCCGTTCTTTGCGCTAGCTACAGCCGCTGGTCAATGGCGATTTCTGGCGCCGAAGTCTTTTCTGGGAAGGGGGCAGGGGAGGGAGGATTTTCTGTCTACCACGGTAGAGGCCATTTTGAAGATCTGAGGAGACATTGTAACGGCTGATATATGTAGTTCTACATCTACGATTCGCTCTTTCCATGGGCTGTTTATGATTTGGATTTATCGCTGCCCTCAAAAGCTCTCTCTCTCTCTCTCTCTCTCTCATCTCTCTCTCTCTCCTCTCTCTCTCTCTCTCTCTCTCTCTCTCTGTCTGTCTCTCCGTCTCTCTCTCTCTCTCACACTCACACACACACACACACACACACAAACACCACACCACAACACTCTTCGAATCTGGAATGATGGAAAGAAATCATAAACACTACTGTATGCTTTTCATAGCAACACATCATGCTTTCTTTTTCACAGGTAAACAGAATGTCCTCTAAATGTTTATAGAATGGGAAGGGGCCGGCTTTTACTGAAAAAAACACCCAAACTCATTCCGATATCCATTTTCTACAACCTGGCTTCAAATCACTCAACAACAAGCTCGTTCAAAACCGGCTTCTGCGCCATTAAGGAACGGGTGAGAACATTTACAAAATCGCATGTACACGGAGACTGGCTGTAAAGAACAAGCGCACGTGTGTTTCTTCCATTCACCTCGAAATAAAGGATTATGTGTCAGGAAAAGTGCAAACTTTGAACGCGTTTTCTTGATTTCAGTTTCACGCGAACGTTGTGGACGTTCTCAAACACCAATGTCAGTCATTATTCCCTCTTCTGCTGAATACAGCCTACGGTAGTCCTCTCCCCAATTAATACACTGAACCTCAAAAGGGACAATGCTGTTTTGTGTTCACGCGCCTGTCTTACGGCTTGCAGTCCTGCAAGTGCGTGTTTCTCCCGATTTCTGACTCAAGAATGATGGTCAATACTGTTCCTCTAATGCGAGCGTTAACCTCACGGTAGTGAAGACAATGGCTTGCGTGTGTCGTGGTGTGGAGCTTGCTTTGTGTGTGTGTGTGTGTGTGTGTGTGTGCGTGTATGTTTCTGCGTGTGTGTGTGCGCGTGTGTGTGCAGGTGTGTGCGGGTGTGTGTGCCCGTGTGTGTGTGTGTGCGGGTGTGTGTGCCCGTGTGTGTGTGTGTGTGTGTGTGCCCGTGTGTGTGTGTGCGTGTATGTGTGTGTGTCTGCGTGTGTGTGTGTGTGAGACCTCGCTATTTAACACCAGGTTTGTTTTAAAGAATAGTCCGTAGTCATGATGCCGTACAATGCCTACTGTTATTCAAAATCTATTTATAGCCTTGCCCCCTGCCTCCCTCTACCCCCCCCCTCCTCTCTGTGGCTTAGAAATGGGAGGTTTTTAAAAAAAAATAGCAATTACCCCCCTCTCTCTCCGTCTCTCTCTGGCGTTTAGAAATGGGAGGATTTTTGTTTTAAAACACAGCTATTGCCCCCCCCCCCCTCTCTCTCTCTGGCATTTAGAAATGGTAGTTATTTCTAAAAAATAGCAATTACCTGCATAGAGCTTTTCAGAAACGATCCATCATAATTCATCATGTTTTTCTTTCTAAACGCACTCACGTGTACGTGTGTGTGTGTGTGTGTGTGTGTGTGTGTGTGTGTGTGTGTGTGTGTGTGTGTGTGTGTGTGTGTGCGCGCGTACGTACGCGTTTGCATGTATAGCAACGACAAGCACAACTGCAGCAACAACAATGGCAGCAACATTGGCAGCAGCAGAAACATGATCAAAAACCACAACTGCAGAAACCACACTATGCATAGACATCCAATACATTCAGCAACAGGTTACACTTCAAGATACAACAGCTACAAGGTTTGATAGAGCGTGCGTGCGTGTATGCGTGTGTGTGCGTGTGTGTGTGTGCGCGCGCGCGCGCGAGCGTATGTGTGTGTGTGTATATGTGTATACGTACGTGTTTGTGCGTACGTGTGTGTTCGTACGTGTGTGTGTGTGTGTGTGTGTGTGCGTACGTGTGTGCGCGTGTGTGTGTGCGCGCGCGCGCGTGTGTGTGTTCACGCGTGTGTACAGGGTGTGATTCTGCACGTCCGTTATCACAGCTAATATTGTTTGGGTGTGTAGTGCATTACTAGTTGTGTGTATGATAACATAATAATAATACTACTGATCATAATGTAGGGTATTTTTCTAGCGCTGAATCTTGTAAAGCAAACAAAATCAAAGCATTTACATTTACTCTCCCCCCCCACCCTCACATATGTGACCGTTCACGTTCACAAAATATTAACAGATTTTGAATTCACACACACATGTACACACACACACACTATTATAGTTTGAATCTCGTTCAAGAGGATTTTTCCTCTGGAGTTATCAGTGCGACCCCTCTCCCCCCCTCCTCCTCTCCCCCCCCCCCCCCCCCCCTCCACAAAAATGTCCTTCAGATGAGACTATAAACCGACGTCCCGAGTGTGAACGCACGCAGAGCATCTTGAGCTCACGCTAAAACCTGTTTTGCTGTTCTGAAGAGTAGGCCATTGTGTGCCTGTGGGAACGGATGACAAAACTGACAAAATTGCATATACACGGGGACAGGATGAAAAAAATTACACGTGTGCTTGTTCCATTATCCTCGAAATAAAAGAAAAAAATAAACACACACACACAGACACACGCGCGCACACGTAGACACACACATTTTATTTATTTATTTATTTATACCACTTTCAAGTCACGAGATTTGTCTGCGTGAAATTCGGGTTGCTCTCCCCGGGAGAGCGCGTCACCACAAGAGCAGCGCCACCCTTTTTTGTGTGTGTGCCTGCAACTGTATTTGTTTTCCTATCAGAGTGGCTTTTTACTAAGAATTTTGCCAGGGACAACTCTCTTGGTGCCGTGGGTTCTTTTACGTGCGCTGAATAGTTTTGTGTAACACACGGGACCTCAGTTTATCGTCTCATTCGAAAGACTAGCGCCCAGACCACCACTCATGGTCTAATGGATGGGGGAAAAGTTTCGGGCCCAAACACATATCTACATCCACACACACTTCCACTCACACACACACACACTTACACATACTTACACACACACACGCGCACACACATGCACACTTCCACACACACACACACGCGCGCGCGCGCGCGTCGCGCAGGCGCACGCACGCACACACACTACCAGAAGAAAATTTGCAAAACTAAAATTTTATGATTATGCTACCAAAGAATACAGACTGGAACCATATTTAATAAACTATGAAAACAAAACCCATAAGAAGACGTAAATTTCGCACAAGCTCTCACAATTTAATGATAGAGAAAGGGAGGCACCAAAATATATCCAGAGAGGACAGAAAATGTAGATACTGTAACAAAATAGAAGATGAATTTCATATACTCGATGAATGTATTTTATATGATGAACTCAGAAAGAATTTATTAAAAATCAAAACGAAAGACAAAGAACCTAAAAACTGTGTACATAAATTAAGTGACATAATCACAGTTGATATATATCAAGCAGATATCGTCAGATATGTGTATGAGTGTTTTGAAAAAAGAGAAGTAGAATGCAACATGTTTTTAGTGTACATCACTTTAAGCCAAAATAGATAATTATAATTGATGCTTTTGTTGTGTCGAATAAGTCTACATGACTTAAATGGCAATAAAATATTCTGAATCTGAATCTGAATCACACACACGCACGCACATGACTTCAGTGTAACCACGCCTGCTGACCACTGACTGACCACTGACTGCCCACTGACCTTGTGGCGGGGCACTCGTATTGTCCAGGTGCAGTTGACGTTGTGCTCGTAATGACGTGGCCAGTTAGGGCTGGCCAACAGCCCCCTCTCTGACGTCAGCACCGACCCGCAGTCTGCACACACACACACACACACACACACACACACACACACACACACACACACACACACACACACACACACACACACACACACACACACACGCACACACAGACACACACACACCACAAACACACACACAGACACACACACACACGTCATCCATGAATGAGTCATTTCATTGACCGACTGATTTGAATGATTTAACTTAAGGATTGTAGAACTGGGGGGTTAGGGGAGAGGGAGGGGGGGGGCGGCTGTTGAATTGATTGATTCACTGGTTGGTTGCAGGGCTGGTTGATGTTGATAGTTGTCCCATAACCTATGTGGTCGTGGGGAAGGGAGGCGTCAGAGACCTCACTTCTCTAGGGCCAGCATATTGAGGGCGGCGCCCATCTCCTCTCCCTCGCTGCTTTACCTTCCCTGACCCTAAAGAGGTAGGCACCCATTTACAGCTGGGTGAACTGGGGGACTGTGCTGAAGCCAAGGCGCGCAAACGGTCACCCATCCAAGTGGTAACCACGCTCGATGCTGCTTAACCTTGGCTGGGGGAAAGAGTGCTCTGACCACTGAGCTATTCCCCTGTCCCCATACACATACATGTACAGAGAGACAGAGTTTGTGTAAGTGCATATGCGTGTTAGAAAGAGAGAGAGAGAGAGAGAGAGAGAGAGAGAGAGAGAGAGAGAGAGAGAGAGAGAGAGAGAGAGAGGAGGGGGGGGGGGGGGGGGGGGGGGAGGGAAGGAGGGAGGGAGGGAGCGAGAGAGAGAGAGAGCGAGAGAGAGAGAGAGAGCAAGAGAGAGAGAGAGAGAGAGAGAGAGAGAGAGAGACAGACAGACAGACAGACAGACAGACAGACAGACAG
The DNA here is from genome assembly GCA_028751875.1 of Rapana venosa. Taxonomy (NCBI): domain Eukaryota; kingdom Metazoa; phylum Mollusca; class Gastropoda; order Neogastropoda; family Muricidae; genus Rapana; species Rapana venosa. Next base: position 34,767,031 of record CM054167.1, on the reverse strand, counting down.
ACAGACAGACAGAGAATCCGAGTGTGTAAGCACCTGTGTCAGCTTCTAGGTATATCTATAGATCAGTTTACATACATTTCCGCATGCAAGCGCACACTCGCGTGCCTATATATATATATATATATAGATAGATATAGATATATATACACATATATATCTATCTATACTACTGTGTGTTGGTGCATGTGTACCCACACCGCTTTCGGAAGGAAGACAAGCTTTGTCCACAACACAAACATCTCAAATCAATATTCATTTTTTCCGAGTTAATAACATCCCCACAAATAAAATACTCGTTCAAATTGAAATGAAAAAGATGGGAACCCAACACAATAAAAAAAAACCCCAAAAGTTTCCTTAATTGCAAGAAGGAAATGGAAATCCCGGATTGTGAAATAAAACAGACTGGTGGCCAACACTTCCCTCCACCAATGTACTTTAATCAAAGACAAACAGAATAAAAACTCACCCGAAAAGAGAGGACCTTTTTCGGAATGGAATGAGAGAATGGGTGTGGAGGTGATTGGGGGGTGGAGGGGTGGGGTTGGGGTTGGAAGGGGGGGGGGTAGGCAGTGGGTTAGTTCGGAATAGGAAGAGCGATGGATTTGTTATTCGTGTGAGAAGCAGGATTGAGAACGCAGTGAACTATGGAATTAAAACTTGAATGTTTGTATTTTAAAAATGAGGATGTTAAAATCTCTCTCTCCCTCTCCATCTCTCTGTTCCCCCCTCTCTTTCTCTTTCCCTTTTTACTCTAATGTTTGTAATTTGAGGTGAACTTGAAATCTTCTCTCTCCCCCTCCATCTCTATCCTTCCCCCTTCTCGTTCGTTCCCTCCCTTTGTTTTTCTAACTTTTGTTCTCATCTCTTGTCTGTCACTTCTCTCTCTCCTCTCTCTCTCTCTCTCTCTCTCTCATCTCTCTCCTCTCTCTCTTCTCTCTCTCTCTCTCTCTCTCTCTCTCTCTCTCCCCTTCACAGAAGAATGTAATCATTTGTCTCAAGACTTCTGGCACTGCAGCAATAACAGAAGACAGGCAGAACACTCAGACACAACAAACCACCCCCCCCCCCCCCCCAAATAAAATAGGCCGAGAAATGACGGGAGGCCAGACAGTAATGTACGGCACTACACAGCACAGCACAGCACAGCACAGCACAGCACAGCACTACACAGCACAGCACAGCACAGCACAGCACAGCACAGCACAGCACAGCCCTTCTTCATGATGGAACACACGCACACGAGACGTCCTGTTCCTTAGGAAGAATGACCATAAGGAAGACCGACCGTTAGGAAGACTGTTAGGAAGACTGACTGTTAGGAAGACTGACCGTAGGAAGACTGACTGTTAGGAAGACTGACCATCAAGGAAGACTGTTAGGAAGACTGACCGTAGGAAGACTGTTAGGAAGACTGACCGTTAGGAAGACTGACTGTTAGGAAGACTGACTGTTAGGAAGACTTGTTAGGAAGACTGACTGTTAGGAAGACTTGTTAGGAAGACTGACTGTTAGGAAGACTGACCGTTATGAAGACTTGTTAGGAAGACTGACTGTTAGGAAGACTGACCGTTATGAAGACTTGTTAGGAAGACTGACTGTTAGGAAGACTGAGCGTAGGAAGACCGTTAGGAAGACCGTTAGGAAGACTGCCTGTTAGACCGTTAGGAAGACTGACTGTTAGGAAGACTGACCACCAAGGAAGACTGACAGGAAGACTGACCGTTAGGAAGAGTGACATAGGAAGACTGTTAGGAAGACTGACATAGGAAGACACTGTTAGGAAGACTGACCGGTAGGAAGACTGATATAGGAAGACTGTTAGGAAGACTGACATAGGAAGACTGTTAGGAAGACTGACATAGGAAGACTGTTAGGAAGACTGACCGTTAGGAAGACTGACTGTTAGGAAGACTGACCGTTAGGAAGACTGACTGTTAGGAAGACTGACCGTTAGGAAGACTGACTGTTAGGAAGACTGTTAGGAAGGCGCTGTTAGGAAGACTGACTGTTAGGAAGACTGACTGTTAGGAAGACTGTCAGGAAGACTGACCGTTAGGAAGACTGACTGTTAGGAAGACTGTTAGGGAGACTCGACTGTTAGGAAGACTGACTGTTAGGAAGACTGACCGTTAGGAAGACTGACTGTTAGGAAGACTGTCAGGAAGACTGACCGTTAGGAAAAACTACCATGGTGACCATAACGAAGAGCCAACATATCTGGGATGTAGCAGACGATATCGTCATGATCTTCAGGACAATTATCATTATCATGATAATAACGGACAGAACTCATGGTCATCAGTTTTTGAAAGATTTACCATGATCATGATAATCATCATGATCATCAACGCAACACACTACAATATAACGTAACACACTACAGCACACCATAATACAACACATCACAATACACCACATACAACACAACACACCATAATACAACACAACACAGCAGTCACCAGGAAAGAATAAGGAGGGAGGTAGGGGTTGAGAGAGAGAAATCGTAGATCCCCCCCCCCCCTCCCCTGATGCTAAAGAATCCTGCCATTCCTAAGATGTCTCTCTCTCTCTCTCTCTCTCTCTCTCCTCTCCCCTCTCCCTCTCTCTCCTCTCTCTCTCTCTCTGGACTGCTGAAGGACTGGCCATCATCACTATTCCTCAGCTTCCTGCCACTCTGCTGCCCCCAGCAGGCTTATCTAGCTCCGTCCTCTGCAGTCAGAACTGCCTTTTTTCTTCTATATCTTTGTTCTTGTCTGCTATATTTGTTTCGTGTAAAAACAATATAGTTGACAACATATACAACTTCCGGGTTATGAGCTTTGAGGGATGAGAGAGAGAGAGAGAGAGAAGAGAGAGAGAGAGAGAGAGAGAGAGAGGAGAGAGAGAGAGAGAGAGAGAGATCTGGAATGTTTTCTTAATAATAATAAATAATGATGTATGGAATTTATATAGCGCTGAATCTTGCAAAGCAACAAATCAAAGCGCTCAGATGACATTAAAAAAAAAATATGTGCTTTTTTTTACATCCAGACCCCGTATGTATGCGGTTTTGTAAATTTTGTCATCTGTCCCCACCGGCACACAATGGTCTACTCTTCCAAAAAAAGCGGAACGGGTTTTTTTCTTGAGGGTAAATGAATAAGCCAGGGGCTTCTTTACACCAGGCCCTCATAAAAACAGGAAACCAACAGGCAAATAAACGAAGAAATATATAACACATACACAATGAAGCTAATAATGAACTAAAACAGTTATACATATAAAATCAACTACTCACATTACCAGTCAAAAGATTCATTTTATTTAATTTTTTAAATATGTTATTCTTTTATATCGAGGATAATGGAATAAGCATTCATGTGGTGTTTTTTTGTTTGCATCAAGTCCCCGTGTGTATGCAGTTTTTGTACATTTTGCAATCCGTTCCTACCGGGACACAACGGCCTACTCTTCCAAAACAGCGGAACGGGTTTTAACGTGTGCGCGAGATGTTCTGCGAGTGTTCGCACATAGGGACCTCGGTGAGAGAGAAAACTGTTTCCAAACCATGTCAGAATAATTTAAAAAAAAAGATTGGATAACAAATAATAAAAATCACAAAGTTAAGTGAAGAGCTAAGGAGATACAGACAGACAGACAGACAGACATAGATAGATAGATAGATATAGATAGATAGACAATTTTTTTTTCGAGGATAATGAATGAGCACTCATGTGCATTTTTACATCCAGTCCCCGCCCGTAGGGATACATCTTAATAATAACTTAATAATGATAGATTGATAGATAGATAGATAGATAGATAGATAGAGAGAGAGGAGGAGAGAGAGAGAGAGAGAGAGAGAGAGAGAGAGAGAGAGAGAGAGAGAGAGAGAGAGAGAGAGAGAGAGAGAGAGCGCCATTTTTCGAGAACGAACCACCAACACTGTTATTGCCAACACGATAAACACAAAGCCAGAAACTCCCACCACACCAAACTGACGCCTTTCCCCACACAAACCGACAAAACCCTACACATTTTCCGCACACAATATTGACAACCTTCAATACACACACAAATTCTACACTTGTCTTACCAGACGATTTCTTTGGGCCTAGTGGAAAGCCGTACTTCTTGCCTGCTAAAATTCACATCGCTTCTGACGGCAAAATTTCGCTGGCAAATTTCGCGGCTGAGCACGTGACTGAATTCAGCCAATGAGCGTCCACTGTGTGTGCTGGCGTGAGTACTTCAGTGTAGTGTGAGACCATCCCGAGAATATTGTGGTCTTTGCTTTGCACGGAACAAAACTGCCCGCTTCTAAATGCGTGCTTCACAGAGAAAAAAATAAAAGAGAGAAAGAAAAGAGGAAAAGGTAATAGCCAAGCCATGTAGGTATTTGTTTGTTTAACATGGCGGTAGATTACGATGTAGTCGTGATCTGCTGACCCGGGTTCAATCTTTTCTGCGTTCGTTCTCACACGGGGCCTCGGTTTATATTTCATCCGGACTTTTGGGAATGTTAACTCCAGAGAAAAAATCCTCTTGAACGAGAATCGAACCCGGGTCAGCAGATGACGAATGCATCACCCTAACCACTCTAACCCCTCCCCCGAGAGAGAGAGAGAGAGAGAGAGAAGAGAGAGAGAGAGAGAGAGAGAGAGAGAGGAGAGAGAAGAGAGAGAGAGAGAGAGAGAAAGGGGTAGAGAGAAAAGGAGATAGAGAGAAATGGAGATAGAGAGGGAGAGAGAGACAGGAGAGAGGGAGGGAGGGAGAGAGAGAGGGAGAGAGAGGGGAGGAGGGAAGGAGAGAGAGAGACGGGGGGGGGGGGTAGGGAGAAAGGGAGATAGAGAGAAATGGAGATAGAGAGGAGAGACAGGGAGAGAGGGAGCGAGAGAGAGAGGGAGGGAGAGGGAGAGAGAGGAGGGAGAGGGAGAAAGGGAGATAGAAAGGGAGAGAGAGATGGAGGGAGAGAGAGACAGGGAGAGAGGGAGGGAGAGAGAGGGAGAGAGGGGGGGAGGGAGGAGAGAGAGAGAGAGGGGGGGGGGAGGGAGGAGAGAGGGAGAGAAAGAGAGGGGGATACAGAGGGAGAGAGAGAGAGAGGGAGGGGGGGAGAGAGAGGGGAGAGAAAGAGATGGGAGGGAGGGAGAGAGAGGGAGAGAAAGAGAGGGGAGAGAGAGGAGGGGAGAGAAAAGAGAGAAGGGGAGGGAGGGAGAAGGGAGAGAGAAAGAGAGAGAAGGGGGAGGGAGGAGAAAGGGAGAGAGAGAGGAAGAGATGGGGGGAGGGAGAGAAAGAGGACCACACAGAGAAAGAAGAGCGAGAGAGAAAGGGAAGAGAAAAAGAAAGAAGAGAGAAAGAGAGAGAGACAGACAGAGAGAGAAAGAGAAAGAGAGAGAGAGACAGAGACAGACAGACCAGAGAGCACCCAAACCAACGAAATGTATCACCTTTACAGGGGTTGAGCCCTTTTGCACTGCAGGGCGTTAACAAGACAATGCCAGACCTAAGGCCAAGTTAGTTACTGCCCTGGTCCCAATGCCAATGCCCCCACAAAGCTTTGTACATTATTATTTTATTATTGTACAACCAGCTGGAAACACTCCCACTGTGGGTATGCCGGGGGCCTGTCAGTGTAAATAGCATCCCCACCTTCTGGAAACTCTGTGCTAGGAATTCCCTCTTTTCTATCCCTCTCTTTGTTTCTGCCTCGTTCCTTTTCTTCCTGTCACCGCCTTCTTGTCTATTTTCTGCCTGCTTGGTCCTTTCTCCTGTCCTTTTTTCACCCGAAAGACTTAAAAGATAACAATTCTCTCCCACGCCCTATGCGCTGGGCCTGACTTGTCAGGCGCTTAACGGCAGCGCGACGCATTTTTGCTCATATGACAACAACAGTTACTGTCAGAGCGTTCGATGACGGAGAAGAGAAGAAGAAGAAGAAAGACGAAGACGAAGAAGAAGAAGAAGAAGAACAACAACAACAACAAGCTTAGTGGATCGGTGGTCTAGAGGTAACGCGCCTGTCTAGAAAGCCAAAAGTCCGGGTCGGAAGTGTGCGGTGGCTCGAATCCCGTTTGAACTCGAAACATTTCCCCCATCCATTAGACCATGAGTAGTGGGTCTGGGCGCTAGTCTTTCAGATGACGCAGATAAACCGAGGTCCCGTGTGTAAACACGATAATTATCAGTGTGAATTGGAGTTTTGGGTTAAAAAACAAAGTAGTTGTCATCCATTTTACACAGAATGGCCTACTCTTCCGAAAAGCGGAACGGGATTTAACGTGCGTGCAAGATGTTCGCGTCAATACATGCTTAGGACCATGGTTTATATAATTATACAGTGCCTCTCTCTCTCTCTCTGTGCCTCTCTGTCTCTCCGTGCCTCTCTCTCTGTCTCTCCGTGCCTCTCTCTCTTCTCTCCGTGCTTCTCTCTGTCTCGTCTCTCTCCTCCTCTCTCTCTCTCTCTCTCTCCGTGCCTCTCTCTCTGTCTCTCCGTGCCTCTCTCTGTCTCTCCGTGCCTCTCTCTCTGTCTCTCCGTGCCTCTCTCTCTGTCTCTCCGTGCCTCTCTCTGTCTCTCCGTGCCTCTCTGTCTCTGTCTCTCCGTGCCTCTCTCTCTGTCTCTCCGTGCCTCTCTTCTCTGTATCTCCGTGCCTCTCTGTCTCTCCGTGCCTCTCTCTGTCTCTCCGTGCCTCTCTCTGTCTCTCCGTGCCTCTCTCTCTCTCTCTCCGTGCCTCTCTCTTTCTCTCCGTGCCTCTCTCTCTCTCTCTCCGTGCCTCTCTCTCTCTCCGTGCCTCTCTCTCTCTCTCTCTCCGTGCCTCTCGCTCTCTCTCTCTCTCTCCGTGCCTCTCTCAGTACCTCTCTCTCTCCGTACCTCTTTCAGTGCCTCTCTCTGTCTCTCCGTGCCTCTCTCTCTCTCTCTCCATGCCTCTCTCTCTCTCCGTGCCTCTCTCTCTCTCTCTCCATGCCTCTCTCTCTCTCCGTGCCTCTCTCTCTCTCTCTCTCTCTCTCCATGCCTCTCTCTCTCTCTCTCCGTGCCTCTCTCCGTACCTCTCTCCGTGCCTCTCTCTGTCTCTCCGTGCCTCTCTCTCTCTCTCTCTCTCTCCGTGTCTGTCTTTCTTTCTGTCTCTCTCTCTCTCTTCCCCCATGCCTTCCCCTCTCTCTCCAGTCTCTCCTTGTGTCTCCCTACCCCCCCCCCCCCCTTCCCATTTTCCCTCTGTCTGCCCCTCTCCCCCTCTCTTTGCCACCCTCCCTACTCCCTTTGTCTCCTCCCCCCCTCCCCCCTCAGGGCGATATCAGTATGTATCTGCTCGCCGCTGTCTCTCCGGCCAGATAAAGGTCAGCAGATGACAGCAGCCACAGATGGGCGATATCTTGACTGTGTTCAACTGTAGAACACACACAGGGAGAGAGAGAGAGAGAGAGAGAGAGAGAGAGAGAGAGAGAGAGAGTAGAGATAGATAAAGAGATAGATAGATAGAGAGAAGATAGATAATAATAATAATAATAATGTATGGAATTTATATAGCGCTGAATCTTGTAAAGATAGAGATAGATAGAGAGATAGAGATAGAGAGATATATAGAGAGATAGATAGAGACAGATAGAGAGAGATAGAGAGATAGATATAAAGAGAGACAGATAGACAGAGATAAATAGAAAGATAAAGTTAGAGAGATAGAGAGAGAGATAGAGAGACAGATAGAAAGATATATAAAGTGATAGAGATAGACAGATAGAGAGGTAGACAGAGAGATAGACAGAGGAGAGAGAGAGAGAGAGAGAGAGAGAGAGAGAGAGTGAGAGAGGAGAGAGAGTGAGAGAGAGAGAGAGAGAGAGAGAGAGAGAGAGAGAGAGAGTGAGAGATGGAGAGAGAGAGGAAGGGAGGGAGAGAGAGATTTCATTTTATATTTATTCTTTTATTTCGAGGATAATGGAATAAGCACCCATGTGCTTTTAAAAAAATTCATTCCCCGTGTGTATGCAGTTTTGTAGATTCTGTCATCTGTTCCCACCGGCACACCATCGCCTACACTTCCGAAAAGCGGAACAGGATTTAACGTGCGCGCAAGATGTTCTGCGTGCATTCGCACACGGGGCCTCGGTTTATAGTCTCATCCGAAGGACTTTTGTGGAGAGTGGAATCGGCACTGATGTTAACTCCAGAGGAAAAATCCTCTTGAACCAGAATCGAACCCGGGTCAGCAGATCACGAATACAGAGAGAGACAGAGACAGAGAGAGACAGACACACAGAGAGATATGATCCCTCCTCACAAACTCATGAATATGAATGAAGGACAGCGCAGCCCCAAAACGAGGCAGCGCCAACTTCCGGTGTGATGGGGGTGGGAGGTGGGGGATGGTGGGGGGGGGGGGGGGGGAGACAGGATCATGGCTGCCTGACTGAGCTGTCACTTTCTCTGGGAGTTTTCTGCTGTCTGACTAGACAGCTCGGGGGTGGGGGAGGGAGAGAGAGAGAGAGGAGAGAGAGAGAGAGAGAGAGAGAGAGAGAGAGAGAAGAGAGAGAGAGAGAGAGAGGAGAGAGAGAGGAGGGGAAGAGAGAAGGGAGAGAGAGAGAGAGAGAGAAGAGAGAGAGAGAAAGAGAGAGAGAGAGAGAGAGAAAGGAAGAAGGAAGAGAGAGAGAGAGAGAGAGAGGAAAGAGAGAGAGAGAGAAGAGAGAGAAGAGAGAGAAGAGAGAGAGAGAGAAGAGAGAGAGAGAGAGAGAGAGAGAGAGAAGAGAAGAGTGAGAGAGAGAGAGAGAGAGGAAGAGAGAAGAGAGAAGAGAGAGAGAGATGAGAAGAGAGAGAGAGAGAGAGAGGAAGAGAGAGAGAGAGAAAGGAGAAGAGAGAGGAGAGAGAAAAAGAGAGAGAGAAAGAAAGAAGAGAAGTGAGAAGAAGAGAGAAGAGAAAGAGAGAAGGAGAGAAAAGAGAGAGAGAGAAGAGAAGAGGAAGAGAGAGAAGAAGAGAGAGAAGAGAGAGAGAGAAAGGAGGAGAGAGAGAGAAGAGAGATAAGAGAGAAAGAGAGAGAGAAGAAAGAGAAGAGAGAAAGTAGAGAAAGAGAGTAGAGAAGAAAGAAGAGAGGAGAAGAGAGAGACAGAGAAAGAGAAAGTGGAGAGAAGAGAGAAGAAAGAGAAAGGAGAGAGAAGCAAAGAGAAGAGAAATGAGAGAGAGAGAGAGAAGAGAAGGAGAGAGAGAGGGAGAGTGAAATGACGGAGAGTAGTGTAGAACAGAGTAGGGACGAGAGAAGGAGAGAAGAAGAGGAATGAAGTAGAGAGGAGAGAGAAAGGGGGGGAGAGAGAGGAGAAGAGAAAGAGAGGAGAGGAGAGAAAAATAAAAGAACGAGAGAGAGAGAGAGAGAGAGAGAGAGAGAGGGAGGATGACGTTTGTGTACATCTGTGTAGCTGTATATCAGTCTGTGTGTCTGTGTCCTTCTGTCTCACTTGACTTGACTTGACTTTCTGCTGCTCTGACTGGAAGTTTAGGAGTTGGGGGAAAGGTTGGGGGAGGGGGAGGGGGGTTGTGAGGTGAGGAGTGTTATTTTACAATCTTTCTATCATTATATCTACGTCTGCATCTACGTATGTATCGATGTGCCTATCTTTATGCCCCTGTGTCTGATTTATCTGATCGATTTGTTGATTCTATTCTTTCGTTTAGTGGATAGTGGAATAAGCACTCATGCGATTTTCACATCCAGCAACACGCCCCCCCCCCCACTCTCTCTTTCCCTCTTTCTTCTTCCTATCTGCCTCTCTATCTATCTCTTTGTCTCTCTACGTCTCTCTGTATCTGTCACTGTCTCTGTCTGTCTCCTCATCTTTCCCACCTGTCTGTCTGTCTGTCTCTGTCTCTTAGTGTTTTCAGTATGTACAGACCTACTATCCACGCTGTCTCTCTGACCAGATAAAAGCCAAAAGATAACAGAATCAAAAGATGACAGAATTAAAAGATGACAGCAGAATCAAAAGATGACAGAATCAAAAGATGACAGCAGAATCAAAAGATGACAGAATTAAAAGATGACAGCAGAATCAGAAGATGACAGAATCAGAAGATGACAGAACCAAAAGATGACAGAATCAAAAGATGACAAAATCAACAGATGACAGCAGAATCAAAAGATGACAGAATCAAAAGATGATAGAATCAAAAGAATGACAGAATCAAAATGATAGAATCAAAAAATAACAGAATCAAAAGAGACAGAATCAGAAGATGACAGAATCAGATGATAGAATCCAAAGATAACACAATCAAAAGGCGGACGAAAGAAACCCTGACTGTTCAGATGTAGGACACACACACACACCAAAAACGCACATACACACACACACACACTCACACACACACACACACGCACACACACACACACACACACAGTGGCGAATAATCCCTCCTCACAAACTCATGAATATGAATGAGGAACAGACCCCAGAAAGAGGCAGAACCAACTTCCGGTTTGGGAGGATGGGTGATCATCATGGCTTGACTGGCTGTCAGTTCTGCTGCTGTTGGAATTTACTGCTGGCACAGAGAGGGGTGGGGGGGGGGGTGGGGGGGGGGGGGGGGGGGGGGGGGAGGGGGGGGACGAACGGAACGAGGGGTTTTATCTCTCTCTCCTGGTTCCATTTATCCGTGGACTTTTGTATCTGTGTGTGCATGACTGAAACTGTTCGTATCTGTATCTGTGTGTGTGTGTGTGTGTGTGTGTGTGTGTGTGTGTTGTGTGTGTGAGTGTGTGTGTGTGTATGTGTGTGATGTGTGTGTGTGGTGAGTGTGTGTGTGTGTGTGTGTGTGTGTGTGTTGTGTTGTGTGTGTGTGAAAGTCAAACTTGTATTTTCAGAGGGTGCATTGAATAAGCAGTGCATTTCCTTTTTTTCCATCAAGCCATCTATCTAAAAAAAAAAGTGAAAAGAAAAAAAAGGTAATGTATTTGCAGACATAGAATAAAAACCTAATCAGTGATAAGCCGTACAAATCAAAAAAGAGAAAACAATAATATATGCATTCATAGAATTGTAAAAAAAAACCAACCACCTAAGAAATGTTAAACTATACAAATCAAACAAAGAAAAATTCTTCAAAAAACATATCCACCATAAAACAAAACTCAAACCAAAACAAAAAAGACACCACCACCAACTCCTCCCCCTCCCCCCCAAAAAACCCCTCCAACCATACAAACAACTGAACAAAGCAAACAAAAAAGATAAAACAACAAGAACAACCACAACAAGCAAAGAAACAAACACACACAAACGCACACACTCACATACGTACACAACAACAACAGCAACAACAACAAACATAAAACATCAATACCAGCCAAAACAAACAAATAACAATACAGAACTAACAAAACACAAAAAAGCCGAACTAACCCCCCCCCCCTCCACCCCCAAAAAAACCCATGTATGCGCGCGCGTGTATATATATATATATGTATGTGTGTGTGTGTGTGCGTGTGTGTGTATGTGTGTGTATGTGTGTATGTGTGTATATGTGTGTATGTGTGTGTGTGCGTGTGTATGTGTGTGTGTGATGTGTGCGTTGTGTGTGTGTGTGCGTGTATGTGCGTGTGTGTGTGTGTGTAGTGTGTGGTGTGTGTGTGTGCGTGTGTGTGTTTAAAAACACAGATTGTGCCAGGACTGTGAAGGATGGAGAATATTGTGGGCCACTTTGATTGACGCTGAAGTGGATTGTGTCTGACACTGATGACACGGAAGGGGAGTGGGTGGGGAGAAAGGGGGGAGGGGAGAGAGGGAGGGGGAGAGAAGGAGAGGGAAAGGGAGGAGAAAAGGAGAGAGAGAGAGGAGAGAGAGAGAGAGAGAGAGAGGCGGAGAGAAGGAGAGAGGCACTTATGTGATTTTTCACATCCAGTCCCCGTGTGCATGCGGATTTGTGAATTCTGTCATCTGTTCCCACCGGCACACAATGGCCTACTCTTACGAAAAGCGGAACAGGGCTTAACGTGTGCGCAAGATGTTCTGCGTGCGTTCGCACACGGGACCTAGGTTTTTAGTCTCAACCGAAGGACTTTTGGGGAGAGTGGAGTCTGCACTGATGTTAACTCCAGGGGAAAATATCCCCTTGAACGGGAATCGAAAAACAACGAGAGGGGAGAAGAGGGGGATAGGGGAGAAGGGGGAGACGGGGAGAGAGGGAGAGAGGAAAAGGGAGGAGAGAGGAAGAGGAGAGGAAAAGAGGGGAGAGAGAGAAGAGGGAGGGAGAGGAAGAGGGAGAGTGAAGGGGGAAGATGGAGAGGGAGAGAGGGAGGGAGAGGGGAGAGGGAGAGAGAAGGGAAAGGAGGAGAGAGGAGAGGGGTAACAGGGAGAGCTGAGAGGGAGAAGAGAGGGAGGGGGAGAGAGGAGAGAGAGGGAGAGGGAGTGGGAGAAGCAAACACGGTTATGCAGATTTCTTAAAAAAGTTTGAAAAGTGTGATTTGGTGAATACCCCTCCCCCCAAAAAAAAAAAAAAAAAAAAAAAAAAGAAAAAACCACCAAAAAAACACCATAGACTACATCTGTTTTCATCCCAAAACTTTGACAGAGAAGGGGGGCTGGTGTTTGTATGGATGTATGTGTGTATGTGTGTGTGTGTGTGTGTGGTGTGTGTGTGTGGTTATGTGTGAGTGTGTAGTTGTGTGGAGTGTGTGTGTGTAAGTGTGTGACGGTGTTTGTGCATGTGACCTTTGGAGAGAGAGAGAGAGAGAGAGAGAGAGAGAGAGAGAGAGAGAAGAGAGAGAGAGAGAGAGAGAGAGAGAGAGAGAGAGAGAGGGAGGGATGGAGGGAGGGAGAGAGAGAAAATCAAGAGAGGGAAAAGTGAGGAAGAGAGAGAGAGAGGGTGGATGAAGGGCGCGCGCGCGTGTGTGTGTGTGTGTGTGTGTGTGTGTGTGTGTGTGTGTGTGTGTGTGTGTGTGTGAGAGAGAGAGAGAGAGAGAGAGAGAGAGAGAGAGAGAGAGAGAGAGAGAGAGAGAGAGAGATTTTATTCAATTTATTCTTTGATATCGGGAATAATGGAAGAAGCACTCATGTGCTTTCTTACTTCTAGTCCCCGTGTGTATGCAGTTTTGTAAATTCTGTTATCTGTTCCCACCGGCACACAATGGCCTACTCTTCCGCAAAGCGAAACAGGATTTAACGTGTGCGCAAGATGTTCTGTGGGCGTTCGCACACGGGACCTCGGTTTATAGTCTCATCCGAAGGACTTTTGGGGAGATTGGAACCTGCACTGATGTTAACTCCAGGGGAAAATATCTCCCTTGAACGGGAATCGAACCCGGGTCGTCAGATCGCGAGCGCAATGTTCTAACCACTAGGCTATCCCCAGAGAATGAGAGACAGAGAGGGGAGGGGTTGAGGGGGGCGCGTATGTGTGTGTTTGTGTGTGTGTAAATGTGTATGTGTGAAGAGAGAGAGAGGAGAGAGAGAGAGAGAGAAGAGAGAGAGAGAGAGAGAGAAGAGAGAGAGAGAGAGAGAGAGAGAGAGAGAGAGAGAGAGGACAGACAGACAGACAGACAGACAAACAGACAGGCAGGCAGGCAGGCAGACAGACAGACAGGCGAGGCAGAAGAAAAGACAGAATGAGAAGAATC
>CM054167.1:34740960-34748460 GCA_028751875.1 Rapana venosa | reverse complement strand
GAGAGAGAGAGATTTTTTTCAATTATTCTTTATATCGGAATAATGGAAGAAGCACTCATGTGCTTTCTTACTTCTAGTCCCCGTGTGTAGAAAGTTTTGTAAATTCTGTTAACTGTTCCCACCGGCACACAATGGCCTCTCTTCCGCAAAGCGAAACAGGATTAACGTGTGCGCAAGATGTTTGTGGGGGTTCGCACACGGGGCATCGGTTTATAGTCCCCATCCGAAGGACTTTTGGGGAGATTGGAACCTGCACTGATGTTAACTCCAGGGAAAATATCTCCCTTGAACGGGAATCGAACCCGGGGCGTCAGATCGCGAGCGCAATGTTCTAACCACTAGGCTATCCCCAGAGAATGAGAGACAGAGAGGGGAGGGGTTGAGGGGGGCGCGTATGTGTGTGTTTTTGTGTGTAAATGTGTATGTTAGAGAGAGAGAGAGAGAGAGAAAAGAGAGAGAGAGAGAGAGAGAAGAAAAGAGAGAGAGAGAGAGAGAGAAGAGAGAGAGAGAGGGGACAGACAACAACAAACGACAGGCAGGCAGGGGAGACAGACAGACAGGGAGGCAGAAAAAAAAGACAAAATGAGAAAAATCGATCACAGAAAACAAATGAACATGACAAGACTCTTTCCCCTCTCCATTTAAATTCAAAGTGTCTGATTTACCTTTGTGTCCCGATGTAACCACCCAAAAACACGCAAAAACACGCGCGAAAAACACCTCCCTACTCACACCAAAAAAACACACACGCAAACGCGCGCGCGGGGCACACACACACCTTTCCCCTTTAACCCCACAATCCCCTCCCCCCCCCCCCCCCACACACCCCCCCCCCCAAACACTACTCCCCCCCCCCCCCCCCAAAAAACACAACACCCCAAAACCACCCCCACCCCCCCCACAACACGCAACAAACACAAACACCCCCCCCAACAAAAAAAAAAAAAAAAAAACACACAAAAAAAAAAAAACCAACAACAAAAAAAAAAAACACAAAACTGTTGACGGAAAAAGAAGTGCAAAGGGAGAAATAGGAAAAAAACAAAGAGGGGGATTGAGGGGGAGAGAGAAGAGAGGAAAAAGGGGGGGGAGGGGGGGGGGGAGGGGGGAGAGAGAGAAAGGGGAGGGGGAAAAGAGAGAGAGAGAGAGAGAAAGAGAAAAACAAGAGGGAGAGGCAGACGAGACAAAGACAGAAGGGAAAACAGAGAGAGGACAGAGAAAAAGGGAGGAAATGGCGAAAACAAAACAAATAAAACCAGGGAGGGAAAGGAGATCAAAAAATTTTAGAAAAAAAAAAAAAAAAAAGAAATTAAAAAAAAAAAAAAATTAAAAAAAAAGAACAAAAAAAAAAAAAAAAACAAAAAAAAAAAAAAATAAAAAAAAAAAAAAAAAAAAAAAAAAAAAAAAAAGGAAAAAAAAAAAAAAACTATAAATTTAAAGAATTTAAAAAAAAATATTAAAAAAAAATTAAAGTAAGAAAAAAAAAATAAAATATAAAAATATTTTAAAATGGTAAAAAAAAAAAAAAAAAAATTTTTTATTTTAAAATAATAAAATTTAAATTTTACTGACAAAAACACGAAAGGAAGTGAAGAAGGTGGTGGTGGGTTGTGGGGTGGAGTAGTGGGGTCACGGGGGGTTGTGGTAAGGTGAAAAGGTGGGGGTAGTGGGGGTGTATGGTGGTGGTGGTTTTTGGGGGTTGTGGCGTGGTGGTGTGGTGGTAGCGGGGTGATGGGGGGGTTGTGTGAGGGTGGTTGGGAGTGGTGGGGGGGTGTGGGGGTGGTGGGGTTAGTGGGGGGGTTGTGGTGGTGGGGGTTGTGGTGGTTGTGGTGACGGTGGTAGGGGTATGATGGTGGGGGTTGGGTGAGGTGGTTTGTAGTGAGGTGGTTGTGGTGTGGGTGGTAGTGTTGGTGGGGGTTTGTGGTATGGTGGTTGTGGTAGTGTTGGTGGGATTGTGTGGTGGTGGGGTGGTGATGGGGGTGGTAATGGTGGTGGGGTGGGGTGGTGGGGGTGGTGGGGGGTGGGGTGGTGGAAAATTGGGGTTTGTGGTGGGGGGTGGTGGGGGTGGTGTGGGTGATGGTGAAAAAAGAGTAGTGGATTACAAGACAATTAAAAAAACCCAAAAAAATATAAAAGAAGTTTCCCCGAAGTCGGAATGGCCCTTCATGAGGGAAAAATGGTCGCATCGCAAAATCTTACCATTGGCGAACCTCAGAGCTCTACCAAAGAAAAAAATGAAAAAAAGAAGAAGGAGGAGGAAGAGGATAAAGTGGAGGAGGAGGGGGAAGAGAAGGAAAGGGGGAAGATAGGGGAAAAGGGGGGAGGAAGAGGAAGAAGAAAAAGGGGGAAGAGGAGGGGAGGGGAAAAGGAGAAAAGGGAGGAAGAAGGAGGGGGAAAAAAAGGGGGAAGAGGAGAAAGAGGGTAGGAGGATAGGAAGAGAAGAAATTTCAAGAGAAGAATGCAAAGAAAAGAATGCAAAAAAATGCGAAGAATGCGAAGAAGAAGAAAAAGAAAAATTGCAAAAAAGGATGCAAAGAAATTTCGAAGAAGATAATTTGCGAAGAAAAAAAGAAGAAGAAATTTCGAAAAAGATTGCAAAGAAAAGGGAAAAATGCAAAAAAAAAGAACTGCGAAGAAGAAAAATTGCGTGAAAGAAGAATTGCAAAAGAAAATTTGCGAAGAAAAGAATTTCGAAGAAGAAGAAGAGAAGAATTGCGAAAAAAGAAAAAAGAAGAAAAAGAAGAAGAGAAAAAAAAAAAGAAAAGAAAAGAAGAAAAGAAGGGAAGAAAAAAGAAGAAGAAGAAAAAGAAAACAACAACAAAAACAAGAAGAGAGGAAAAAAGGAGGACAACCCCACATGTCAAAAAAAACCGCAGCCGTTTCTTCATACCCAAATCACGCAAAAAAACCACGGGAGCAGACGATTGACAGGGCGGGAGACTTCGTCAAAGACAACATTCTGCCCGCCCTGCCCGCCTGCAGTCTCGCTTGTCGAGCCACTGATGTTACAACGTGAAGATGAAACGATAAGATATAAAGAAATGAAAATGGAGATACAAATGGGGACGGGGAAGACTGAGGGAAACGTGATAAAAAGGGGAAAGGATGCCCGTTCCCCCTTTTATTTTTCCCCCGGGGGGGGCATAGTGGTGGTTTTGGGGCAATACTTTAAAAGCCACAATGGTGGCCCTTTGCGCGGAGGGCTTTCCCGCATTTCTGTAGCGTTTTGGGGTGGCCCTCCCCACAAACCCCCTCTGTGGGGTGGTTGTGTACTTGTCTGTCTGTTGGCTGTTGTTGGGGGGGTTTCCTTCTTCTGTTTGATTAAAGAAAGAGAGAGAGAGAGAGAGGAAAGAAGGGGGAAGAGAGAGAGGGGAGAGAGAGAGAGAGAGAGGGGGGAAGAAGAGGGAGGGAGAGAGGGGGGAAAGAAGGGAGAGAAGAGGGGGGGAAGGGAAGAGGGGGAGGAGAAAGGGGGGGAGAGGGGGAAGAGAAGGGGGGAGAGAGAGGGAGAGGGGGAGAGAGAGAGGGGGAGAGAGAGAGAGGGAGAGAGAGGAGAAAGGGAGGGAAGAGAGAGAGAGAGAGGGAGGGAGGAGAGAGAAAGGGAGGGGAGAGAGAGGGAGAGGGGGGAGAGAGAGAGAGAGGGGGAGAGAGAGAGAGAGAGAGGGAGGGAAAGAGAGAGGAGGGGAGGGAGAGAAAGAGAGAGAGAGAGAGAGGGGAGAGAGTGAGAGAGAGGGATGGGAAGAGAGAGAGGAGAGAGAGGGAGAGAGAGAGAGAGAGGGGAGGGAGTGAAGAGGGAGGGAGAGGAGAGAGAGAGGGAGGGAGAGAGAGAGGGAGGGAGAGAAGAGGAGAGAGGGGAGAGAGAGAGGGAGAAAGGAGAGACATGGATAGAGAGGGGGGAGGGATAAAGACAGACAGACAGAGAGGGGGAGAGAGACAGAGACGAGAGACAGACGGAGACAGAAGGAGGGAGAAACAGAGAGAGAGGAGAGAGAGGAGAGAGAGGGAGAGGAGGAGAGAGAGTGACCAATGACAGAGAGACCGAGAGAGGAGAGGGTGAGAGGCAGACAGAACAGTTGAGAGGGAAACACGAGAGAATGAGAGAGAGGAAAGAGAAGAGACTGAAAGACAGAGAGACAACAGAGAGACGAGACAAAGGTGAACAGACAGACTAAGCGATCAGACACACAACGACAGACAGACAGTCCTGTCAGATGGATTCTTAAAGATCTTAAGGGAGACGAAGACTAATCCTGACCAGACAGAAAACTCCCAGTAGCCAGTCCAGGGGGGAAAAAAAAGTGAGGTACACTAGTTAGTAACACCACAGTAGTCTGCTTCAGGCAAATGCCCGCTAACCCCCACCAATGAGCACAGTCAGTAACACCACCGTAGTCTGCTTCAGTCAAAATGCCCGCAACCCCCACAACAATATCAACCCCCTCCCCCCCCACCTATTCAACAGGGGCTCCCCCCCCCCCTCCCTACAGCGTTTTGATTGTGGTCAGGATCGATACGTGATATCCCAAAACAATATTATAATCGCATTAACTGACCAAAAACACCGAAAGTGAAGATGAAGAGAGGTGGGGGGGTGGTTGTGGTTTGGTGGTTAGTAGTGGGGATCGTGGTGGTTGTGGTATTGGTGGTAAAAGTGGTGGTGGTTGTGGTGGTGTAGTAGTGGTAGGTGGTGGTAGTGGTGTTGTGTGCCGGTGGTGTGATTGTGGTGGTGAGGGTTGTGGGTGGGTGTTGTGGAGTCGGTGGTGGTAGTGGTAGTGTGGTGGGTGTTGTTGGTGGTGGTGGTTCGTGGTGGTGGTGGGTGGTGGTTGTGGTATGTCGTGATGGTTGGTGATGGTGAAGTAAAGCATGTCCAGTGGAGAGTTAACAACGACAATTAAAATACCAAAAAATCATGAAAGAGATCCCGAAGTCGGATGCGCGTCTCAACTTCATGAGAAGAAAAATGGTTCGCATACGCAAAATCTTACCTTTGGCGAACTCAGAGCTCTAGCCAAAGAAAAAAACATGAAAAAAAGAGGAAGAGAGGAGGAGGAGGAAGCGGAGGAGAAGAGGGGAGGAGGCATGTGGAGGTGGAGGAGGAAGAGGGGGGTAAGAGGAGAGGATAAAGAGGTGAAGAGGAGGAGGAGAAAGGAGGAGGAGAAAGAGGAGAAGAGGAGGAGGAGGGATAGAGGAGGAGGAGGAGAGGAGAAAGGGAGGAGGTGGAAGGAGGAGGACGAGAGGCGGAGGAAGAGGAAAAGAGGAGAGGAAGAGGAGGAGGAAGAGGAGGAGGAGGAGAGGAGGTGGAGGTAGGGAGAAAAGAGGAGGAGGAGGTAAGGAGGAGGAGGGACGAAGAGGAGGAGAAGAGGAGTAAAGAGGATGAGGAGGGGAGGAGGAAGAGGAGGATGAGGCAGAGAGAACGAGGGGTGGAAGGGAAGGCGTGAAAGAGGAGGAGGAGGAAGAGGGAGAAAGAGGAGGAGGTGATGAGGAAGAGAAGAATTGCAAAGAAGAGAATGGCAAAGAAGAGAATGCAAAGAATGCGAAGGAATGCGATGATGAAAAGAAAAAGAAGAATTGCAATGAAGGATTGCAAAGAATTGTGAAGATGATGAATTTGCGAGAAGAAGAAGAAGAAGAATTGCGAAGAAGATTGCAAAGAAGAGGAAAAGGAATGCAAAAAAGAAGGAAATTTAACTGCGAAGAAGAAATAATTGCGAAGAATAGAAGAATTGCGAAGAAGAAGAATTTGCGAAGAAGAAGAATTGCGAAGAAGAAGAATTGCGAAGAAGAAGAATTGCGAAGAAGAAGAAGAAGAAAAAAGAAGAAGAAGAAGAAGAAGAACAAGAAGAAGCACAACAACAACAACAACAACAACAACAAGAAAGCAGAGGAGAAAAAGGAGGACAACCCACACATGTCAAAAACCGGAAAGACACTGTTATCTTCATACCGAAATCAGCGCAAATAACCACGGGAGCAGACGATATGACAGGCGGGAGACATTGCGTCAACAGACAGACATTTGCCCTGCCCTGCTCCGCTCTGCAGTCATCGCTTCTGTCAGAGCCACTGACTGTTGACAACGATGAAGATGAAGATGATGAAGATGATAAAGAAGATGAGATGGAGATGACAGAGATGGGGAGGAGAGGGCTGAGGGGACACGTGATAAAGAGGGAAAGAAGATGCCAGTTCCCCTTTCATTTTTCCACTCGTGGGCGGCATAGCCTGGTGGTTGTGTGCAATACTTTCAAAGCTCATCAATGGTGGCCCTTTGCGCAGGAGGGCTTTCCCGCCATTTCTCTAGGGTTGAGAGTTGTCCTTCCCCACAAACCTCCCTCCTGTGACAGTGGTTGTGTACTTGTGTCTGTTCCTGCTGTTGTTGGGTTGGGTTTCCGTTCTTCTATTTTGATTAGAGAGAGAGAGAGAGAGAGAGGGAGGGAGAGAGGGAGGGAGAAGGAAGAGAGAGTGAGAGGGAGAGAGTGAGAGAGGGCAGAGAGAGAGAGAGAGGGAGAGAGGAGAGGGAGGAGAGAGAGAGAGGGAGAGAGATGAGAGGGAGGAGAGAGAGAGAGGGAGAGGGAGAGGTAGAGAGAGAGAGAGAGAGAGAGAGAGAAGGAGGAGAGAGGGAGAGAGGGAGAGAGAGAGAGAGGGAGGGAGAGAGGGGGAGGGAGAGAGAGAGTGAGAGGGAGATGAGAGAGGGAGAGAGAGAGAGGGGAGAGAGAGAGAGGAGGGAGAGAGAGAGAGAGGGGAGAGAGAGAGAGGGGAGAGAGGAGAGGTAGGAGAGAGAGAGGATGAGGAGAGAGAGTGGAGGGGGGAGAGAGAGAGAGGGAGGGAGAGAGAGAGAGGGAGAGAGAGAGAGG
Organism: Rapana venosa; assembly: GCA_028751875.1. Taxonomy (NCBI): domain Eukaryota; kingdom Metazoa; phylum Mollusca; class Gastropoda; order Neogastropoda; family Muricidae; genus Rapana; species Rapana venosa. Next base: position 34,741,609 of record CM054167.1, on the reverse strand, counting down.
GGCAGAGAGAGAGAGAGAGAGAGGGAGAGGTAGAGAGAGAGAGGGGAGAGAGAGAGAGGGAGGGAGAGAGAGAGAGAGGGAGGGAGAGATGAGAGAGAGAGGGGGAGAGAGAGAGAGGGGAGAGAGAGAGAGGGAGGGATGAGAGGGGCAGAGAGAGAGAGAGAGGAGAGGGAGGAGAGAGAGAGAGGGAGAGAGAGAGAGTGAGAGAGAGAGAGAGAGAGAGATTGAGAGAGAGAGGAGAGAGAGAGGAGAGAGAGAGAGAGAGTGTGTGTGTGTGGTTTTTCGTGACTTTTTTCTTCTTTTTTTGTGAGAGCATGGTGTAAAGAAGCCCTGTGCTTATCCATTTACTCTCAATAAACATTCCGAGTTCAAGTTCCGGCAAAGTTTAAAGGTCTGATCACGGTCGTGCATTCACGCGTACGCGTGCATACACACACACACGCACGCACGCACACACACACATACACACTAATATCACTTAAAGTGAACAGACGTAAAATCGAAGACACACACACTCACACACACACAACACACACACACACACACACACACGCACGCACGCACGCACGCACGCACACACAAACACTTCGCTTTATAACTGATATTTTGTTGTTGTGTCAAATAAGTCTACAAGACATGTTAATAAAAT
>CM054167.1:34715960-34735960 GCA_028751875.1 Rapana venosa | reverse complement strand
TGGCGTGCGTGCGTGCGTGTGTGTGTGTGCGCGCGTGTGTGTGTGTTTGTGTGTGTGCGTGCGTGTGTTAGCATGCAGGCGCGTGTGTACCTTCTGCCTGTGTATGTTCGCGGGCGTGCGCGCGTGTGTGTGCCTGTAGATGCTTTTGTGTTGCAGTGATATGGAAAGAGAGAGAGAGGGGGGGGGGTAGAGACAGACAGAGACAGAGACAGAGAAAGAGAGAGAGAGAGAGAGAGAGAGAGAGAGAGAGAGAGAGAGAGTACGTGGAAATGATTGTTGATGCATCCAAACATCATGTTGATTTATTGTTCCTTTCCTGTATTGTGGATGTACTCACTTTTTTCATATCCATAATGTATACTCTTCATTGTGTATTGAATATGTGTTGTCTATTTTCACACATCCATATCCGCAAGTTGTAGTTTTGTTAAATTTCATGTTACCCTTGGTTAGGGGTGGGGGGAGGAGGGGTGTTCTTGAAATAAAATCTTGAATCGTGAACAAAAGTTCGTGTAACACCAAACATTCAGAAAAAGGTTCACTTTCAGTATGGCCTGACAGTTTGAGTAGTTCCATTACCCCCCCCCCCCCCCCCCCCCCCCCCCCCCCCCCCCCCCCCCCCCCCCCCCCCCCCCCCCCCCCTGTGAATGAAGATGGAAGGACTGAAGACTAATCATTACTGAGGGAGGGAGAGGGGGGAGGGAAGGAGAGAGAGGTAGAGGAAGGAGAAGAGAGAGAGAGGAAGAGGGGGGGAGTGACAATGATCTATGGAAAGGAACACAGGCCTCATCCATTGTAGGTCTTTCCACATCTCAACTCCAACTGATCTCATCCATTTTCACCATCACCCCCCCCCCTCTCTACCAACTAACCCCTTACCCCCCCCCCCCCCCACCCCCCCCCCCCCCCCCCCCCCCCCCCCCCCCCCCAGCTTTCTTCCCAAAGTCTCTTCCTGTTACACATTACAAACTTCCCAGACAGACGAACAGACAGACAGACATATGGAAACTGCAGTACCAACTTGCTAAGGTAGCAATTACCCTTAGAGACTTTTCAGGTCAACACCACACCACCACCCAACCCAACACACGTTATTCTTTCTGTCTGCGCATGCCCAGTACAGATGCCGACATGCGCAGAAGGACGTGCCTGTGGCAGTCACGTGAGAGTTAAGTGGAACAGAGGAGAGGAGAGGAGAACAGAGCAGAGCTGTGTGTGGATGGTACCAAAAACAGACAGCCCCCTTTTCAACTTGCTGCTTGCTTAGTGTTTAACTAGTCAAGTGGTGGTGCTTTTCTTTCTTTTCACTTGCAGGACAGTCACTGGGTCTCTGTTATTTTGTTCTCACTTTCCTTATTGTCCACTCGCATAACCTACCAAAAGAAAACACACACTGTACTTGATTATTCTGCTTTTTCTTCTTCTCTCTTATTGTTACATGAAGTTAGAGGAGAGTTCCTGGTTTTTCTTTCATTCGTTTTTGTGGCCTCTGACCTTTTCGTGCTCTCTCTCTCTCTCTCTCTCTCTCTCTCTCTCTCTCTCTCTCTCTCTCTCTCTCTCCCTCTCTCTCTCTCTCTAGTGTTCTCTCTCTCCTCTCTCTCTCTCTATTTCGGAATAGCTTAGTGGTTAGAACATTGCGCTCGCAATCTGACGACCATGGTTCAATTCCCATTCAAGATATTTCCCCTGGAGTTAACATCAGTGCAGACTACACTCTCCCCAGAAGTCCTTCGGATGAGACTATAAACCGAGGTCCCGTGTGCGAACACACGCAGAACATCTTGCGCACACGTTAAATCCTGTTCTGCTTTAGTTAGGCCATTGTGTGCCGGTGGGAATAGATGACAGATTTACAAAACTGCATACACACGGGGACTGGATGTAAAACAGCACATAAGTTCTTATTTCATTATCCTCGATATAAAAGAATAATTTTTTAAAATCTCTCTCTCTTCCATAGTTCAGAGTTCTCTCTCTCTTTCTTTCTCTGTCTGTCTGTCTTTTTTTGTTCTCTATTTTCTGATTGTTGTTTTTATGACTTTCTTTTTTGTTCATCTCTTTCTCTCTTTCTTCTTTTTTTCCCTTTTCCCTTGCAATGAGTTCAATTTTGATGATGATGATGATGATGATGATGATGATGATAATAATAATAATAATAATGATAATAATGATAATAATAACAGCAGCAACAACAACACCACCAATAATAATAACACTGCTACTGCTGCTACTACTACTACTACTACTACTACTACTGATAATGATGATGATACACGGAATTTACATAACGCTGAATCTTATAAAGCAAACAAATCAAAGCGCTTGCATTCACATCATTCACGCAACCGTTTAACAAATAAAATGAACAGATTATACACGTACACCCACAGTGTTGGCAACGGCAAAGTAATTGTAACTGCAACGCTCCTGTTTCCATGCAGTGACGGTGGTGTTTGTTGTTGTTTCAACTGTGTCGTGATGATATCACTGGGTACTAAGACAACTGGCAGTCTGTCTGATCTCATCCAGTGACACAGCTGCATCACTAGCGAAGCCTTGCTTGGTTTTCGTTGCTCGGCTAGAGCTCCGAGGTTCACCAATGGTGACATTTTGAATATGCGACCGTTTTTAGCCTCCATTAAGGTAGCCGCATTCCGAGTTCTAAACACACCTGTACACACGCCTTTAAACAAAACCCACCTGTCATCAAATCTTACCAGCACGAAATGGCCTACTCTTGTGGAATGGATTTTTAAAGTGGGCGCTAGATGTTCTGCGTGCGTTCGTACAAAGGACCTCAGTACAGTCTTACCTGAAGGACTTTTGGAGGCGTGGAGTCAGTCCTTCGGATGAGACTATAAACCGAGGCCCCGTGTGCGAACAGCATTTCATTTCATTTATTTATTTCATTTATACCACTTTAAGTCACGCAGATTTCTCTGCGTGAAATTTGGGCTGCTCTCCCCGGGGAGAGCACGTCGCCACAAGAGCAGCGCCACCCATTTTTGCAGAACATCTTGCGCACACGTTAAATCCTGATGCAATTTTCGAAAGAGTAGGCCATTGTGTGCCGGTGGGAACAGATGACAAAATTTAGAAAACCGCATACACACGGGGATTGGATGTAAAAAAGCACATGAGTGCTTATTCCATTGTCCTCGATATTTTAAAAAAAAATTGTCATCTGAGCGCTCTGATTTGTTGCTTTACAAGATTCAGCGCTATATAAATTCCATACATTATTATTATTATTATTATTATTATTATTGATGTTAACTCCAGAGGAAAATCCCCTAGCACAAGTGCCTCCGTGGTGGCTTGATCCCGGGCCGTCAGATCACGAACGCAACGCTCTAACCACTAGGCCATCCCGCCCCCATCTGACTTACCTGTCTTCTGCCTCACTGTAGGAGAGGAGAGGTGATGCAACACTGCACTGACTTTACCAGGCTGTGCCTAAAGGGCGATTGGAGCTTGGCGGAGCCTGCTCCTCTGCAGGTAGCAGGAAGCATGCTGGGTATGTATGTGTGTGTCATGCATGTGACCTGCTGGTCCGCTTTTTGACACAAGGTGGTCAGAGTTTTAATGAGTCTGCAAGATGATCTGCATGCGTTTACAAACAGGATCTCTGTTTATTGTCTCATAGGATCTCATTTCATAGTATTATAGGATCTGAGTTCATAGTCTTATAAAATCTGAGTTCATAGTCCTATAGGATCTGAGTTTATCGTCTGATAAGATCTGAGTTCATAGTCTGATAAGATCTGAGTTCATAGTCTTACAGGATCCGAGTTCATAGTCTTACAGGATCTGAGTTCTTAGTCATGGAATCTAAGTTTATAGTCTACTGGAATCTCTGTTTAAAGTCTCATAGCATTTTAGTTGACAGTCTCATAGGATTTTAGTTGACAGTCTCATAGGATTTTGGTTGACAGTCTCATACAGTCTCATAGGATTTTAGTTGACAGTCTCATAGGATTTTAGTTGACAGTCTCATAGGATCTAATCTGACAGTCTTAAAAGATCTCAGCTGCCAGTCTCAAAAGATCTCAGTTTATAGTCTTATAGGATCCCAGTTTATAGTCTTATAGGATCCCAGTTTATAGTCTTATAGGATCCCAGTTTAAAGTCTCATAAGATCTTAGTTGAGACTCTCCTAGGATCTCAGTAGACAGTCTCATAGGTTTCCAGGAAAGAGAAGCCAGTACCAACATCCACTCTAAGGGAACAGCTCTCTGAAGTGGACTCCTCAACAGAGACTGGAACCTTTGTCCAGAGTTACCCTCAGGTCATAATGGCCATGTTCTAACCACCGGGATATTGCAGCCCCTGTCTGCCTCTCTCACTGCCTGGTGATTGTCAGACTGTTTCCACATTGGGATATTCCACTTGCTGACTCTCTCATACAGTCTAATGATTGTCAGACTGTTTCCACATTGGGATATTCCACTTCAGGCCTCACACAGCCTGGTGATTGTCAGACTGTTTCCACATTGGGATATTCCACTTGCTGCCTCTCTCACACAGCCTGGTGATTGTCAGACTGTTTCCACATTGGGATATATTCCACTTGCTGCCTCTCTCACACAGCCTAATGGTTGTCAGACTGCTTCCACATTGGGATATATTCCACTTGCTGCCTCTCTAATACAGCTTGATGATTGTCAGACTGTTTCCACATTGGGATAGTCCACTTCATGCCTCACAGCACCTGTGTGGTTCGGTGGTCTAGAGGTAATGTGCCTGCCTAGACAGCAAATAGTCCAGGTCAGAAGTGTGCGGAAGTTCGATCCCCGTTTGGGCCTAAAATTTTCCCCTCATCCATTAGACCATGAGTGGAGGTCTGGGTGCTAGTCTTTCAGATAAGACGATAAACAGAAGTACACATATTTAGCGCACGTAAAAGAACCCACGGCAACAAGAGAGTTGTCCTTGGCAAAATTCTTTAGGAAAAAGCCACTCTAATAGGAAAACAAATACAGTTGCAGAAAAGAAAAAGAAAATGGGTGGCGCTGCTCTTGTGGCGACGCGCTTTCCCTGGAGAGAGCAGCCCGATTTTCACGTAGAGAAATCTGCCCTGACTTAAAGTGGTTTTACGTAATAAAGTAACTATTCTATCCATACTCTGCCTCTCTAAGCACGGTGCCTCTCAAACTCTTTCCACTTGGGCTGCAATACTTTCTTTCCATGTGAACTACAGCGTGGACAGCAGCAAGCAGATTGTGGACAAATCTCACTTTCAGTATGGTATGACAGTTTAAGTAGCTCCACAGACCCCCCCCCCCCCCCCCCCCCCCCCTTCTCTCTCCTCTTCTGTGAAAAAGACAAGGACCAGACAAGGAGTTCGGACAATCGTCACTGAAGAGGAAGAGACAGTCAAGTCAGAGAGCCAAGACGAGGCCCCCCCCCTCTCTTCTTTCGTGAAAAAGACAGAGAGAGAAGAGGGAGAGAGATCGCAGAAAGAGAGAAGAAGGGAGAGAGAGAGAGAGGAGAGGAGAGAGAGAGAGAGAAATGGAAGAGAGGAGAGAGAGAGAGAGGGAGAGAGGAGGAGGAGAGAGGGAGAGGGGGGAGATGAGAGAGGAGGAGAGAGAGAGAGAAGAGGAGAGAGAGAGAGAGAGAGAGAGAGAGAGAGGAGAGAGAGAGGAAGAGAGAAGAGAGAGGGAAGGAGAGAGAGAGAGGAGAGAGGGAGGGGAGGAGAGAGAGAGAGAGAGAGAGAGGAGAAAGGGAGGGAGAGAGAGAGAGAGAGAGGGAGGAGGGGAGAGGAGAAGAGAGAGGAAGGAGAGGAGAGAGAGAGGAGGAGAGGAGAGGAGGAGAGAGAGAGAGGATGGAGAGAGAGAGAGGAGGAGAGAGAGAAGAGAGGGGAGAGAGAGAGAGAGAGAGAGAGAGAGGAGAGAGAGAGAGAGAGAGAGAGAGAGAGAGAGGAGAGGAGAGAGAGAGAGAAGGGAGGGAGAGAGAGGAGAGAGAGAGAGGGGAGAGGGGAGGGAGAAGAGAGAGAGAGAGAGAGAGAGAGAGGGAGGGAGGGGAGGAGAGGGGAGAGAGAGGGAGAGGAGGAGTGACACTGATCCATGGAATGGAACACGGTCCTCATCCATTGTAGGTCTTTCCGAATCACACCGCCCCCTGGTCACATCCATCCTCCTCCCCCATCCTCCCCCTTCTCTACCATCTCCCCTCCCCTTCTCCAGCTCCCCTCCCCCCCCACCTTCCTCTCTTGTCTCAGGTCTCTTCTCCCTCCTCCCCACCCCCCCCCCCCCCTCCCTGTTTCTGCAGTAGTACTATGAAAAGCTTGAGATGTCTTGTCTTTTCCCTCTGTGTGTTGCGTGCGTGTGTGTGTTTGTGTGTGTGCGTGCGTGCGTGTGTGTAACTGTGTGTGCGTGCATGCGTGCGAGCGTGCGTGCGTGTGTGTGTGTTTATGGAATGTCCCCACTTCAAACATTTACAAGATTTCATTCCCGACATTTTCTTCAACCCATGTCCAGTTATAATTTCTGTAGGCTAATGAAATGCAAATCTCGAAAAGTTCTCTTGTCGCTCTCAAAATTAAAAAGATTTGCAGGTATTTCTTACAATTTTAATTGTCTTTCACAAGAGTACATTAAGTCTTTTAAAGAAATGTGTATACTTAAAAAATAGTATTGAGTCTTTAATAGTGCTTGTTAATCATTTGGCGATGAGCTCTTGCTTTTCAGTTCCTGTTAGTATTGATATTATTTTTGGGTGTATTGCTGTTAGGTTTATTCTCCTGTTCAATTTGTTTGTAATCCTCCATACCCCAAAAGGGGTGAAAGGAATTGAATATTGAATCTTGTGCGTGCGAGCGTGTGTGTATGCGCGTGTGTACGGGCGTGCGTGTGTGCGTGTGTATTTGTGTGCGCGCGTGTGTGCGCGTGCGTGCATGTGTTTATTTATTTATTCTTTTATATCGAGGATAATGGAATAAGCACTCATGCGCTTTTTTACATCCAGTCCCCGTGTGTATGCGATTTTGTAAATTTTGTCATCTGTTTCCACCGGCACACAATGGCCTACTCTTTCGAAAAGCGGAACAGGGTTTAAACGTGTGCGCAAGATGTTCGCATGGGTTCGCACACGGGGCCTCGGTTTATAGTCTCATCCGAAGGACTTTGACATTCAATTCGATTTTATTTGTCAAACTGGGAAGAAAGGGCGAGGCTGGGAATCGAACCCACAACCTCACGGTTTACTTGTTGGCAGGCCAACGTCTTAACCATCCTGCCACCTTCCTTCTGTGTTTGTGTGTGTGTGTGTGTGTTTGTATGTGTGTGTGTGTGTGTGTTTGTATGCGCGCGTGTGTGCGTGCTTGTTGTGCGCGCGTGTGTGCGTGCGTGCATGTGTGTGTGCATGTGTGTGTGTGTGGGTGGGTGGTCATGCTGTCATCTGCTACCAGGAAATGTTTCTGATCAGCAGCCTTTCTGTTCTTATCAACCCTCTGTCTCTCTCTCTCTCTCTCTCTATCTGTGTGTGTGTGTGTGTGTGTGTGTGTGTGTGTGTGTGTGTGTGTGTGTGTGTGTGGTGTGGTGTGTGTGGTGTGAGAGAGAGAGAATGAGAACTGAATTGAACTGATTGACGTTATTCAAAGAGGGCAATGCAGATAGAGAGAGAGAGAGGGGGGGGGGGGGGGGACAGAGACAGGCAGACAGAGAAAGAGGCAGACAGTTTGTCCTTCTGTCTGCCTCTTTCTCTGTCTGCCTGTCTCTGTACCCCCCCCCCCCCCCCCCTTCTCTCTCTTCTGCATTGCCCTCTTTGAATAACGTCAATTCAGTTCAATTCAGTTCTCATTCTCTCTCTCTCTCTCTCTCTCTCTCTCTCACACACACAACCACACACACACACAACACACACACACACACACACACCACACACACACACACACACACACACACACACACACATCTCTCTCTCTCTCTCTCTCTCTCTCTCTCTCTCACTCTCTTTGCGCATCTGTTTCCCTCTGTCTCCGTCTACCTCTCTCTGTCTTTGTCTCTCTGGGAACTGATGACAAAATTTATAAAACTGCAACACACACGGGGACTGGATGAAGAAAAGCACACGAGTGCTCGTTCCATTATCCTCGAAATAAAAGAATAAATAAAAATAAAAATAATAAAAGTAAATAAATATATAACAAAAGTAAATAAATACATAAATAGAATAAATATAAATAAAATAAATACATCTTTCTGTCTATCTCCCCTCCCCCCAACGTCTCCTCCCACTATTCATGTCCTCTCCTCCCCTCTCTTTCTCACTGTCTACTCCATACAACCCCTCAGAAGTAACGACCTCCGACTAAAGCCACACCCCTCCACACACACACACACACACACACACACACACACACACACACACACACACACACACACACACACACACACACACACACACATTTTTTTCCCAGTCAGGGCTATAACTAGGGAGGACTGCAGGAAAGCAGACATCCGTACATCTGCATCTGCAGCAACAGCAGCCAGGAATAAAGAACTGTCAGAAAGGATCCCCTTTGACCAGTGTAAAGACCATTGTAAAGTTGACAGTGGTGCCATTTACAGTACAGCGAAGGCAGACGTACTGATAGCGATGGTTAGCAGAGCGGGGATGGAGGGAGGGGATGGGGGGGGGGGGGGAGGGGGGAGGGTGAGGGTTAGTGAACTAGCGTGTTTCTGACCTCTGACACTCTTTTCGTGGGTCCACTTCTCTTTTCGACCATCTCTTGTCTGACTCTCTGTCTTTGACTCTCTGTGCCTCTTTCTCTCTCTCTCTCTCTCTCTCTCTCTCTCTCTCTCTCTCTCTCTCTCTCTCTCTCTCTCTCTCTCTGTGTCCATGTTTCTTTTCGACCATCTCCTGTCTGACTCTGTCTCTGTGTGTCTCTCTGTCTCACTCTCGGTCACTCTGACTGTCTGTCTCTCTCGCTGTCTGTCTCTCTCTCTCTCATGCACCCTTTTTTCTCTATCTTTCTCTGTCTTTTTGTGTTTATATCTGTGTTTCTCTCTCTCTCTCTCTCTCTCTCTCTCTCTCTCTCTCTCTCTCTCTCTCTCTCTCTCTCTCTCCCTCTCTCTCTCTCTATATATATGTGTCCATATCTTTCTCTCTTTCAAACAACTACCTCTCTCTCTCTCTCACACACACACAGCTCCCTCCTTCCTGTCTCTCTTCATTTCTCTCTCCCCCCCCTCCTGTAGTAACGCCCTGTAATCACTGCTACACCAACTCCACCTAACCCTACATTTCCAGCCCTGGTCAGCTCCATGGAGACAGACAGACAGAAAGAGAGAAAGAAAGAGAGAAAGAAAGAGAGAAAGAAAGAAAGAAAGACAAAGAAGACTGCAGTAAAGAAAGAACAAAAGAAAGAAAGAAAGAAAGACAGACAGAAAGACAGACAGACAGACAGAAAGAGAGAAAGAAAGAGATAAAGAAAGAGAGAAAGAAAGAGAGAAAGAAAGAAAGAAAGAAAGAAAGAAAGGAGAAAGAAAGAAAGACAGACAGAAAGACAGACAGAAAGAGAGAAAGAAAGAGAGAAAGAAAGACAAAGAAGACTGCAGTAAGGAAAGAAAGAACAATAGAAAGAAAGACAGACAGAAAGACAGACAGAAAGAGAGAAAGAAAGAGAGAAAGAAAGACAAAGAAGACTGCAGTAAGGAAAGAAAGAACAAAAGAAAGAAAGACAGACAGACAGACAGAAAGAAAGGAAGAAAGAAAGTAAGGAAGGAAGAAACACTGAAAGACACAAAGACAGACAGAAAGAAAGACACAAAGAAGAACAGACAGAAAGACAGACAGACAGAAAGAAAGGAAAAAAGGAAGGAAGAAAGAAAGAAAGAAAACAAAGACAAACAGACAGAGAGACAGACATACAGAAAGACAGACAGAAGGACAGACAGATAGACATAAAGACAGACAGACTGACAGAAAGAAAGACAGAAGGAAAGAAAGAAAGAAAGGACGGAGGGAAGGAAGGAAGAAAGATAGAAAAGACAGAAAAGAATCACAGACAGGCAGAAAGAAAGACAGACAAAAAGAAAGACAGAGAGACAGACAGACAGAAAGAAAGGCAGAAAGAAACAAAGACAGACAGAAAGACAGACAGACAGAAAGAGAGACAGAAAGAAAGGAAGGAAGGCAGACAGAAAGGCAGACAGACAGAAATAAATAAATAAAGAAAGAAAGACAGAAAAACTGAAAGAAAAACAGAAAGACAGAAAGAAAAACAGAAAGAAAGAAATACAGACAGACAGGCAGAAAGAAAGACAGAAAGAAAGCATACAAGTGCAACAACAGGCACCATTGAACGTACATTTAGTATTTTTATGTATTTATTCTTTTATTTCGAGGATAATGGAATAAGCCCTCATGTGCTTTTTTTACATCCAGTACCCGTGTGTCTGCAGTTTTGTAAATGTTGTCATCCGTTCCCACCGGCACATAATGGCCCGCTCTTTCGAAAAGCGGAACAGGCTTTAACGTGTCCTGCAAGATGTTCTGCGTGCGTTCGCACACGGGACCTCGGTTTCTAGTCTCATCCGAAGGACTTTTGGGGAGAGTGGAGTCTGCACTGATGTTAACTCCAGAGGAAAACTCCTCTTAAACACAGAGAGAGAGAGAGACAGAGAGAGAGAGAGAGAGAGAGAGAGAGAGAGAGAGAGAGAGAGAGAGAGAGACAGAGAGAGAGAAGAGAGAGAGAGAGAGAGACAGAGAGAGAGAGAGAGAGAGAGCCAAAACTTCACTTGAATGGTGTAAAGTATACTGTAAAGTTGACAGTAGCCATTTACAGCACTTGAACGGTGTAAAGTACTGCTGTAAAGTTGCAGTAGCCATTACAGCACTAGTTCAGAGTTCACTTCAGAGTTTCTCTCAGTCTGTCTCTCAGTCTCTGACTGTCGTCTGTCTCTCCAACCCAGTTCAGAGTTCACTTCAAAGTTCAGAGTTCAGAGATCTCTCTTTCTCACTGTTCTGTAAACTGGTGGACTCCCTCTCTCTCTCTCTCTCTCTCTCTCTCTTCTCTTCTCTCTCTCTCTCTCTCTCTCTCTCTCTCTCTCTCTCTCTCTGTTTTAGTAGGTCTGCGAAAACAAAACAGAAAGATCTTTTTGCAAAAGGGGAAAAAGTTGAGTATAGACCAAGAGAGGATTGATTCAGCTTCCGATTGTCTGAGATGTAAATAAGGACAGAATATGGATCGGGAGTGTGTGTGTATATATGTGTGTTGAGGGCATAAGAAAGAGAAAGGAGAGAGAGAGAGAGAGAGAGAGAGAGAGAGAGAGAGAGAGAGAGGGATAGAGAGTGTGTGTGTGTGGATTGTGTTGTGTGTGTGTTGTTGTGTTGAAAGTTAATATGCAGGAGAGAGAGAGAGAGAGAGAAGAGAGAGAGAGGAGAGAGAGAGAGAGAGAGGAGGAGAGGAGAGAGAGATGAGAGGAGAGAGAGAGAGAGAGAGGAGGGAGAGGGAGAACCAGTTTTCAGAACACACACACAGAAGTAAGAGAGAAATCACCAGTTTTCAGAACAGAGAGAGAGAGACAGACAGACAGACAGACAGAGATACAGAGAGAGAGAGAGCAAGAGAGGGAGAGGGAGCGGGGAGAGAGAGAGGGAGAGGGAGAGAGAGAGACAGACAGACAGAGATACAGAGAGAGAGAGAGCAAGAGAGGGAGACGGAGAGAGGAGAGAGAGGAGAGAGAGAGAGAGGAGAGAGAGGAGAGAGAGGAGAGAGAGAGAGAGAGAGAGAGAGAGAGAGAGAGAGAGATAAACAAATCACCAATCGTTTAAACATCATAATGATAAGAAGTTTACACGTCCTATATAAAAGAGAAAAAATGGCGAGGGACACAAATATTTTCAAAGAAAGTGATGTCGATACCTTGTGATTATACACACTAGCAGAACTTTCAAATGAAAGGGCGCTTAAGAATTTACCAGATTTTTTTTAAACTGCCCCCAAAAAAAACCCCAAACAACAAAAAAAAAAACCAACAAAAAAAAAAAAACCCAACCCCAACCACACATTTTCAAATCGTTTTCGGTTTGACAGAAAACAAAAACATGTTGATAAAAGCTTGATTTATCCTCGGGACTCTCATTTCCCTTTCGAAAATTTCTCGAATTCTATTTCTGAATGACTCGGATTTTGGAGAAAAAAAGCGATATTGTTTTTTCTTTACGTGTCGAACGCTCAGTTAGCAACTATGTGTCTGTCTTAAAAGGGAAAAATGGAGGCATTGCTCCCTTTAAACCGGCAAGTCAGCCCCTGCGAATTTCTGTTTTGCTGTCTTCTTCCTTGTGTGGTGTGTTGTGTGTGTGTGTGTGTGTGTGTGTGGGTGTGTGGTGTGTGTGTGTGTTTTTGATTTTTTTTATTTTGCATTTTTTATATCGAGGAAAATGGAAAAAACCACTTTGTGTTTTTTTCATTAGTCCCCGTTTTTGTATAGTTTTATAAATTTGTATTGTTCTCACCGGCACAAATGGCCTTTTTCTTTCGAAAAAACGGAACAGGATTAAAAAGGTCGCAAGATGTTTTTGCGTGCGTTCGCACACGGGGCTCGGTTTTAGTCTCATCCGAAGTGTTTTGGGGGTGTGTGTGTGTGTTTTTATTTTTTTTTCTTTCATTTCGAGGATAGTGTGTGTGGTGTGTGTGGTTTTGTGTGTGTGTGTTTTTTGTGTTTTGTGTGTGTGTGTTGTGTTGTGTGTGTGGTGTGTTGTGGTGGTGGGGGGGTGCGTGTGTGTGCGTGCGTGTGTTTATTTTTTTTTTATTTTTCCTTTGTGTTGGGGGGTAGGGGAGGTGGTTTATTTTATTTTGCTTTATTTAAATTTTTTTTTTATTTTATTTGTATTTCGAGGATGTGTATGTGTGTGCGCGCGCGCTTGCGTGCTTGGTTTTTTTTGTGTGTTGCGGCGCTCGTGCGTGCGTGTGTATGTTGTGATATTTTTTTTTTTTATTTTGTATAGGTTTTGTTGTATTTTTATGTATGTATGTATGTATGTATGTATGTTTTGTATGAGGGGTGTATGTTGTAGGTATTTTTTGTATGTTTTATGTTGTTGTATGTATGTATGTATGTATGTATGTTGTATGTGCTGTATGTATGCATGTATTATAATGCTGTGCGTTTTTGTGCATTAGTTTTTCTTCGTCTTTTTTTTTCGTTTTACAAGCTTTCTTTAAAACAAAAAAAAAAAATGGGGTCAGTTTGTCGAAAGTTACCTGATTTTTTTTTTCGTTTTTTTTTCAGGAAGGAAGGGGGGGGGGGGGGGATTGTTTCTCCTTTCTTCTGTTTTGTTGTTTCTTTCTTTCTTTCTTTCTTTCTTCTCCTCGCGTACTTTCTTCTTCTTTCCTTCCTTCCTGTCTATGCTTTCTTGCTGTCTGTCTTTCTGTGGCCTCCTGTTTTCTTTCTATCACTCAGCGGTATTTCTTTCTTCCTTTCTTTCTTTCTTCCTTCCTTCCCACTCCTCTTGTCTGGCTGGTTGGTTGATACACGTTCTCTGCACTTGCTATCTACGCGTGTTGTGCTGTGTTGTGCTGTGCTGTGTTGTGCTGTGTTGTGCTGTGCTGTGCTGTGTTGTGCTGTGCTGGGGCTGTGTTGTGCTGTGTTGTGCTGTGTTGTGCTGTGTTGTGCTGTGCTGTGCTGTGTTGTGCTGTGCTGTGTTGTGCTGTGCTGTGTTGTGCTGTGTTGTGTTGTGCTGTGTTTTGCTGTGCTGTGTTGTGCTGTGCTGTGCTGTGTTGTGTTGTGCTGTTTATTTATTTATTATTTCATTCTTTTATATCGAGGATAATGGAATAAGCACTTATGTGCTTTTTTACATCCAGTCCCCGTGTGTATGCGGATTTGTAAATTCTGTCATCTGTTCCCACCGGCACACAATGGCCTACTCTTACGAAAAGCGGAGCAGGGTTTAACGTGTGCGATTGATATTCTGCGTGCGTTCGCACACGGGACCTCGGTTTATAGTCTCATCCGAAGGACTTTTGTGCTGTGCTGTGTTGTGTTGTGCTGTGCTGTTGTGTTGTGCTATGCTGTTTTGTGCTGTGCTGTGTTGTGCTGTGATGTGTTGTGCTGTGTTGTGTTGTGCTGTGCTTGCTGTGCTGTGTTGTGTTGTGTTGTGTGTACTGTGTTGTGTTGTGCTGTGGTGTTGTGCTGTGCTGTGTTGTGCTATGTTGTGTTGTGCTTTGCTGTGTTGCGTTGTGCTTTGCTGTGTTGTGCTGTGTTGTGTTCAATCCATGCGTCAGAGGTTGCTCAAGCTTTCCTGCTAACTTGGGAACGGGATAGCTCAGTGGTCACAGCACTCGCTTTCCCCCAGCCAAGTTAAGCAGCGTCGAGCGTGGTTACCACTTGGATGGGTGACCGTTTGCGCGCCTTGGCTTCAGTACAGTTCCCCCAGTTCACCCAGCTGTAAATGGGTTTCCTGCCTCTTTAGGATCAGGGAAGGTAAAGCAGCGAGGGAGAGGAGATGGGCGCCGCCCTCAATATGCTGGCCCAAGAGAAGCTGAGGTTTCTGACGCCTTGCTCCTCTACGACCACATAGTTATGGGACACCTTGACCTTGACCTTTCTATCCTGCTAGCAGCCTGCACTTTTATCTCAAAGGAAAAATGTTTGACAAATCCAAAATGTGAAATCGGAATATTTTACATTTTTTCTTTTTCTTTCTTTGTTTTCTTTCTTTCTTTGTTTTCTTTTCTTTTTTTTCTTTTTCTTTCTTTTTTTTTCTTGAAAGCAGACAAAAAAAGACAGAGAGACAGACAGACAGAAAGAAAGGCAGAAAGAAACAAGACAGACAGAAAGACAGACAGACAGAAAGAGAGACAGAAAGAAGGAAGGAAGGCAGACAGAAAGGCAGACAGACAGAAATAAATAAATAAAGAAAGAAAGACAGAAAAACTGAAAGAAAAACAGAAAGACAGAAAGAAAAACAGAAAGAAAGAAATACAGACAGACAGGCAGAAAGAAAGACAGAAAGAAAGCATACAAGTGCAAACAACAGGCACCATTGAACGTACATTTAGTATTTTTATGTATTTATTCTTTTATTTCGAGGATAATGGAATAAGCCCTCATGTGCTTTTTTTACATCAGTACCCGTGTGTCTGCAGTTTTGTAAATGTTGTCATCCGTTCCCACCGGCACATAATGGCCGCTCTTTCGAAAAGCGGAACAGGCTTTAACGTGTCCTGCAAGATGTTCTGCGTGCGTTCGCACACGGGACCTCGGTTTCTAGTCTCATCCGAAGGACTTTTGGGGAGAGTGGAGTCTGCACTGATGTTAACTCCAGAGGAAAACTCCTCTTAAAACACAGAGAGAGAGAGAGAGAGAGAGAGAGGAGAGAGAGAGAGGAGAGAGAGAGAGAGAGAGAGAGAGAGAGACAGAGAGAGAGAGAGAGAGAGAGAGAGAGACAGAGAGAGAGAGAGAGAGAGAGCCAAAACTTCACTTGAATGGTGTAAAGTACTACTGTAAAGTTGACAGTAGCCATTTACAGCACTTGAACGGTGTAAAGTACTGCTGTAAAGTTGACAGTAGCCATTAACAGCACTAGTTCAGAGTTCACTTCAGAGTTTCTCTCAGTCTGTCTCTCAGTCTCTGACTGTCCGTCTGTCTCTCCAACCCAGTTCAGAGTTCACTTCAAAGTTCAGAGTTCAGAGATCTCTCTTTCTCACTGTTCTGTAAACTGGTGACTCCCTCTCTCTCTCTCTCTCTCTCTCTCTTCTCTCTCTCTCTCTCTCTCTCTCTCTCTCTCTCTCTCTCTCTCTCTGTTTTAGTAGGTCTGCCGAAAACAAACAGAAAGATCTTTTTGCAAAAGGGGAAAAAGTTGAGTATAGACCAAGAGAGGATTGATTCAGCTTCCAGATTGTCTGAGATGTAAATAAGGACAGAATATGGATCGGGAGTGTGTGTGTATATATGTGTGTGTGAGGGCATAAGAAAGAGAAAGAGAGAGAGAGAGAGAGAGAGAGAGAGGAGAGAGAGAGAGAGAGGGATAGAGAGTGTGTGTGTGTGTGTGTTGTGTGTGTGTGTGTGTGAAAGTTAATATGCAGGAGAGAGAGAGAGAGAGAGAGAGAGAGAGAGAGAGAGAGAGAGAGAGAGAGAGAGAGGAGAGGAGAGAGAGAGAGGAGAGAGAGAGAGAGAGAGGAGGAGAGAGAACCAGTTTTCAGAACACACACACAGAAAGTAAGAGAGAAATCACCAGTTTTCAGAACAGAGAGAGAGAGACAGACAGACAGACAGACAGAGATACAGAGAGAGAGAGAGCAAGAGAGGGAGAGGGAGCGGGAGAGAGAGAGAGGGAGAGGGAGAGAGAGAGACAGACAGACAGAGATACAGAGAGAGAGAGAGCAAGAGAGGGAGACGGAGAGAGAGAGAGAGAGAGAGAGAGAGGAGAGAGAGAGAGGATGAGAGAGAGAGAGAGAGAGAGAGAGAGAGAGAGAGAGAGAGAGAGATAAACAAATCACCAATCGTTTAAACATCATAATGATAAGAAGTTTACAACGTCCTATATAAAAGAGAAAAAATGGCGAGGGACACAAAATATTTCAAAGAAAGTGATGTCGATACCTTGTGATTATACACACTAGCAGAACTTTCAAATGAAAGGGCGCTTCAAGAATTTACCCAGATCTTTTTCTAACCTGCCCCCCAAAAAACAACACCAACAACAAACAAACAAAAACCAACAACAAAAGAACAAACCAACACACACACACACATTCTTCAAATCGATTTTACGGTTTGCACAGAAAACAAAATACATGTTGAATAAAAGCTTTGATTTCATCCTCAGACTCCTCATTTACCTTTACGATAATTCTCGAATTCTATTTGCTGAAGTGACTCGGTATTTTGGAGAAAAAAAAGCGATATTGTTTCTTCTTCTACGTCGTCGAACGCTCAGTTAGCAACTACTGCTGTCTGTCATATAAGGGAAAAATGCGAGGCATTGCTGCCGTTAAACTCCTGGCAAGTCAGACCCTGCGAATCTTCTGTTTTGCTGTCTTCTTCCTTGTGTGTGTGTGTGTGTGTGTGTGTGTGTGTGTGTGTGTGTGTGTGTGTGTGTGTGTGTGTGTGTTTGCATTCTTTTATTTTGCATTCTTTTATATCGAGGATAATGGAATAACCACTTATGTGCTTTTTTACATCTAGTCCCCGTGTGTATGCAGTTTTATAAATTCTGTCATCTGTTCTCACCGGCACACAATGGCCTACTCTTACGAAAAGCGGAACAGGACTTAACGTGTGCGCAAGATGTTCTGCGTGCGTTCGCACACGGGGCCTCGG
Source organism: Rapana venosa (assembly GCA_028751875.1). Taxonomy (NCBI): domain Eukaryota; kingdom Metazoa; phylum Mollusca; class Gastropoda; order Neogastropoda; family Muricidae; genus Rapana; species Rapana venosa. The sequence continues at coordinate 34,718,687 of CM054167.1, read as the reverse complement.
TTTATAGTCTCATCCGAAGTGTGTGTGTGTGTGTGTGTGTGTTTGTATATTTTTTATTCTTTCATTTCGAGGATAGTGTGTGTGTGTGTGTGTGTGTGTGTGTGTGTGTGTGTTTGTGTGTGTGTGTGTGTGTGTTGTGTGTGTGTGTGTGTGTGTGTGTGTGCGTGGTGTGTGTGCGTGTGTGTGCGTGCGTGTGTTTATTTTATTTTCATTTATTCCTTTGTGTTGGGGATAGGGTGAGTGTGTTTATTTTATTTTGCTTTATTAATTTTTTTTATATTTTTATTCTGTTATTTCGAGGATAGTGTATGTGTTGTGCGCGCGCGCGTGCGTGCTGTGCGTGTGTTGTGTGTGCGCGCGCTCGTGCGTGCGTGTGTATGTGTGTGATATTTTATTCTTTTATTTCGTAGTTAGTGTATGTATGTATGTATGTATGTATGTATGTATGTATGTATGTATGTATGCATGTATGTATGTATGTAGGTATGTATGTATGTATGTATGTATGTATGTATGTATGTATGTATGTATGTATGTATGTATGCATGCATGTATGTATGCATGTATGTATAATGCATGCATGCGTGTGTGCATTACGTTTTTCTTCGTCTTTTTCTTCGCTTTTACAATGCCTTTCTTTAAAACAAAAAAAGAAATGGGGTCAGTTTGTCGAAAGTTACCTGATTTTTTTGTTCGTTTTTTTTTCAGGAAGGAAGGGGGGGGGGGGGGGATTGTTTCTCCTTTCTTCTGTTTTGTTGTTTCTTTCTTTCTTTCTTTCTTTCTTCTCCTCGCGTACTTTCTTCTTCTTTCCTTCCTTCCTGTCTATGCTTTCTTGCTGTCTGTCTTTCTGTGGCCTCCTGTTTTCTTTCTATCACTCAGCGGTATTTCTTTCTTCCTTTCTTTCTTTCTTCCTTCCTTCCCCACTCCTCTTGTCTGGCTGGTTGGTTGATACACGTTCTCTGCACTTGCTATCTAGCGCTGTGTTGTGCTGTGTTGTGCTGTGCTGTGTTGTGCTGTGTTGTGCTGTGCTGTGCTGTGTTGTGCTGTGCTGTGCTGTGTTGTGCTGTGTTGTGCTGTGTTGTGCTGTGTTGTGCTGTGCTGTGCTGTGTTGTGCTGTGCTGTGTTGTGCTGTGCTGTGTTGTGCTGTGTTGTGTTGTGCTGTGTTTTGCTGTGCTGTGTTGTGCTGTGCTGTGCTGTGTTGTGTTGTGCTGTTTATTTATTTATTTATTTCATTCTTTTATATCGAGGATAATGGAATAAGCACTTATGTGCTTTTTTACATCCAGTCCCCGTGTGTATGCGGATTTGTAAATTCTGTCATCTGTTCCCACCGGCACACAATGGCCTACTCTTACGAAAAGCGGAGCAGGGTTTAACGTGTGCGATTGATATTCTGCGTGCGTTCGCACACGGGACCTCGGTTTATAGTCTCATCCGAAGGACTTTTGTGCTGTGCTGTGTTGTGTTGTGCTGTGCTGTTGTGTTGTGCTATGCTGTTTTGTGCTGTGCTGTGTTGTGCTGTGATGTGTTGTGCTGTGTTGTGTTGTGCTGTGCTTGCTGTGCTGTGTTGTGTTGTGTTGTGTGTACTGTGTTGTGTTGTGCTGTGGTGTTGTGCTGTGCTGTGTTGTGCTATGTTGTGTTGTGCTTTGCTGTGTTGCGTTGTGCTTTGCTGTGTTGTGCTGTGTTGTGTTCAATCCATGCGTCAGAGGTTGCTCAAGCTTTCCTGCTAACTTGGGAACGGGATAGCTCAGTGGTCACAGCACTCGCTTTCCCCCAGCCAAGTTAAGCAGCGTCGAGCGTGGTTACCACTTGGATGGGTGACCGTTTGCGCGCCTTGGCTTCAGTACAGTTCCCCCAGTTCACCCAGCTGTAAATGGGTACCTGCCTCTTTAGGATCAGGGAAGGTAAAGCAGCGAGGGAGAGGAGATGGGCGCCGCCCTCAATATGCTGGCCCCAAGAGAAGCTGAGGTTTCTGACGCCTTGCTCCTCTACGACCACATAGGTTATGGGACACCTTGACCTTGACCTTTCTATCCTGCTAGCAGCCTGCACTTTTATCTCAAAGGAAAAATGTTCTGACAAATCCAAAATGTGAAATCGGAATATTTTTACATTTTTTCTTTTTCTTTCTTTGTTTTCTTTCTTTCTTTGTTTTTCATTTTCTTTTCTTTCTTTTTTCTTTCTTTTCTTTCTTTCTTTGTTTTTTTCCTTTTTCTTTCTTTCCTTTTCTTTGCTATTTTTGTCTGTTTGCTTCTTTATTTCAGTTGTATGTTTTTCGTTCTTTCTTTACATTCTTGTTTAAAATTGTCAACCTGGAACAATTTCAATATTTGTTTTCTTTCTTTCTTCTTTCTCTCTTTCATTCTTCTTTGTCTTTCTGTCTTTATCTTTGTCTTTCTATACTCCCTCTTCCTTTTTTATGCCTCCTTTATTCCCTCATTTATTTTCTTTCTGTCCATTTTTCCAAGTTTTCCTATTAACATACTTTTCTGTGGTGTTCATTTTTTTGCCGAGCATTTCACATAATTACGTTTATTTTTTCCCCTGTTTTAATGTTGTTTGGTCTGTTTTTGTTCTGTTGAAGTTTTGTATTGTTTCGTTGTTGTTTCTGGCTGTTTTGTTGTTGTTGTTGATGATGGTGGTGGATTTTTTCATGTTGGTTTTTTCTTCCACACTTCTGTGTTTTTATTTCAGTTTTTCAATGTTCGGAATGGCCGTTATCTTCTA
>CM054167.1:34703460-34705960 GCA_028751875.1 Rapana venosa | reverse complement strand
TATATATCTATCTATCTCTCTTTCTCTATCCATCCATCCATCCATCCATGCATCCATCCATCTATCTATCTATCTATCTATCTGGCTGCCAATCTGTCTGTCTGTCTGTCTATCTATCTATCTATCTATCTATCTATCTATCTATCTATCTATCTATCTATCTATCTATCTATCTATCTCTCTGTCTATCTATCTATCTCTCTGTCTGTCTATCTATCTATCTATCTACCTATCTATCTATCTCTCTCTCTGTCTGTCTATCTATCTACCTACCTACCTATCTATCTATCTATCTATCTATCTATCTATCTCTCTGTCTATCTATCTATCTATCTTTCTATCTATCTATCTATCTATCCATCCATCTACCTATCTATCTATCTATCTATCTATCTCTGTGTACACGTTTTTCTTCTTTCCCTCTCTGTTTTCCTTGTCTGTCTGTCTGTCTCTCTTTCCTTCACCCCTCGTATTTGCTCCACGCATTCCTGACAACTGACACAAAGAGGGAACAAAAAACACAAGTCAGAAACAAAAACGAATTAAGACAAAACCCAAACACCTTGCCTGTCTCCCAATAAAGGGAGGGGGTGGGGGTGGGGGTGGGGGTGGAAGGGGGGGGGTGGGAGGTGAGCCACCGAGCTATAAGCACAGACTGTCAAAACATAACTGCCAATCCACACATGGAAGCACGAACACTCGTGCATCAATGTGTTGACAGCAAGAAGACAACGTAGCAAATGGTTCTAGAAAAAAACAACAGAGTACATCCCTCACCTTCCCCCCTCTGTACACCTTCTCGCCCTCTATACAATCCCGTTCCCTTAAAATAGAATAAGATAAAATACTGTGGAAGTTATTTCAAAAACAAAGACGAGAGGAAGAACACTTGTGTTGACGGACTTTTACGCCATTACCGGGTAATATTCCTCTGTAGTAAAAGGTAAAACGTATACAAAACTCTGCAGCTCGACTAGTCCTCAGAAAGAAAAAAAACCCTGAGCACATTACTCCTCTCTTGCGATCTCTCCACTGGCTGCCTGTGCCACAGAGAGTAAACTATAAGATCTGTACCCTCTGTTACAAATGTCTCCACAAAACAGTACCTTCCTACCTCTGCGAATGTCTTCACTTGCTGCAGTTACCTTGTCTTTACGAATACCTAGATTCAACCAGTCCACTGTTGGCCGTCGCTCTTTCTCTATTTCTGGTCCATCGATCTGGAATGACCTCCCTCTATCTCCGCCAAAAGCCTACTTATGATGCTTTTAAATCCAGCCTAAAGACATTTATTTCAAACCTTAGATTCTCCTCTCTTGTTCCATCTCATTTCTGTCGCTGCCCCTAACAATCAACCCCCCCCCCCCTCCTCCCATCACCCTGCCGGAGTGTAAAACCTGTGTGTGTGTGTGTGTGTGTGTGTGTTTGTGTGTGCGCGCGCGCGCGCGCGTGTATGTGTGTTTACATTTGAATTTGTAAAAACTATTAAATGTGCGCGTGTGTGTGTTTACATTCAAATTTGTAAAAATCTATTAATTGTAACTGGCTGCATGTAAAAGACTAGGATGAATGAAAGCGCTTTGATTTGTTTTTTGTAAGATATAGCGCTGTATAAATTCCATGTATTATCATTATTATTAAATGTGTCCCATAACCTATGTGGTCGTAGGGGAGCGAGGCGTCAGAGACCTCAGCTTCTCCAGGGGCCAGCATCGTGAGGGCGGCGCCCATCTCCTCTCCCTCGCTGCTTTACCTTCCCCGACCCTAAAGAGGCAGGTGCCCATTCACAGATGGGTGAACTGGGGGAACTGTACTGAAGCCAAGGCGCGCAAACGGTCACCCATCCAAGAGGTAACCACGCTCGACGCTGCTTAACCTTGGCTGGGGAAAAGCGAGCGCTCTGACCACTGAGCTGTCCAGTCCCCTTTGTTCTATAGAAACAAGGACAAATAGACGGAGAAAATTCTTCGTCGTCGAACGTTCAGACAGCAACTACTGTTGTCTGTCAATTGCGCAAAAATGCGTTGCGCTGCCGTTAAGCGCCTGACAAGTCAGGCCCAGCGCAACCGACTCCGGCACTGGAAGAGCATTGCTATCGTTTAAGTCTTTCTGGAGGTAAAGGAAGAAGAATGGACCGAGAAGGCAGACAATAGACGAGAAGGGGGAGACAGGAAGAAAAAGAACAAGATAGGGAGGGGGAGAGAGAGTGAGAGCGAGAGAGAGAGAGAGAGAGAGTGAGAGGGGATAGAAAAGAGGGAAATCCTAGCACAGAATTTTCAGAAGGTGATTATGCTATTTATACTGACAGGCCCCCGGCATCTCCACGAGGGGTGGGGGTGGAGAAACAAACAAAAAATGGAGAGAAAATAACGATATTTCTGCTGCTGTGTCCATGTTGTGATTACTCGTGTTCATATGTTTTTATAATATCATTTTTGACAGCTCGGCTACATCACTACACACTATCAATGCACTTCAACGGTCTTGTCAAAAGTAAAGT
>CM054167.1:34690960-34700960 GCA_028751875.1 Rapana venosa | reverse complement strand
TGTGTGTGTGTGTGTGTGTGTGTGTGTGTGTGTGTGTGTGTGTCCCCAGCTCACCCAGAAATGGCTTCATCTCAAAGTGATGCGCCTGCGCCTGCCCTTGATAATACAGCTGGCCCACGTCACTTCCGGTCGTGGAACTCAGCAAACACGAGCCATTTCGGATCTGAAAACAGGAATCAAACCAAATGGACTTTTGTCTGGAGCAGTAAGGATAATGATAAGATAATAAAGAGATACACACATTCAATATTGATTTGTTTATAATTTTCCCAACAAAATTCTATTTAGAAAGTCATCACCATCACCTATCCCATAGTCTTGTAGACCGTTGGGGCACCACTGAAGATTTCGCAACCAGCTTCCTCCACTCCTCTGCTTTCCGTAGCAAATCGTTCCACTCAAGGTTACCAGTCCACTCTCTGATGTTGTCTTCCCATCGTTTTCTCTGTCTGTCTCTTCGTCTCCCTCCTTGTACTGTTCCCTGTAGGACAGTCTTGGCCAGTCCAGATGTTCGTGTGACGTGCCCGTATACCACTTAAGTGTGCTTCGCTTCAGAAAGTCATCCATGTTTACATATCAAACAAACGAGTATCAACAAGCCTCAAGCTTACAATGTGCTCAGCAGTAATAATAATGATTATGTTTAGCTTTTACATTAAGGAGCAGGTAGACAGGAATGATGACACTGTATGTGTGCGTGCGTGTGTGTATGAGTGCGTATGTGTGTGCATGTGTAAAAATACGTTAATAATACGTATTTTCTAATCCATAGTTGTGCATTAACATTGTACTCCTACATTGGCGTATGTGTGCGCGTGCGCGCATGCGTGCATGCATGCGTGCGTGCGCGTGCGTATGTGTGCTTTTAATATTTTATTTGAAGTTATCTTGTTTAACAGAGAGAGAACAGAGATAGGAATGAAGGGAACTGGTTGTTGAGTCTTTGAGGGTGCCCCCACGGTTGTCAGACTACGGGACAGATAGATGGATAGATAGATCTTGTTTAAAGCAATACTAAATGTAGCATTTTTGTGTCTTTCGAGATTATGAGACGTATCAATGTGCCTGTCAGTATTGTAATTGCCCTTCAAGGGATGGTTAAAGTGTTTATGACTTGACTTTGACTTGAGTTTCGCTGAAACACTTTCCACAATCATTGAATTCAAAACGATCTCTTTAAAACTTAGCGCATTTCGGCGTATTTTTTTTACTAGAGAAAAAGGATAAGAATGAAATGAAAGTCAAAGTTTTTGGGGAAAAGAGAAAGAAAACCAAAAATATAAAATAGATGATGAAGAACAATAAAAGCGCATAAGGAAGAAAAAGGAAAATCAATATGAAAGAGATAATGAAGAATAGGAAAAGCACATAAGGACTACACATGAAAGAGAGAAAGGGAGTGAAAACATCACATGATGTTCCATTTCTAAGACTAAAGTACGAATGTGTGTGTGTGTGTGTGTGTCTTCGATTCGATTTTACGTCTGTTCACTCTCAGTGGTGTGTGTGTGTGTGTGTGTGTGTGTGTGTGTGTGTGTGTGTGTGTGTGTGTGTGTGTGTGTGTGTGTGTGTGTGTGTGTGTTTAATCATATGGCATTACACTGTAGGAATGACATTCAACTCTCTCTTAGAAAAGGCAGCCATATATACAAAAACCCCTACACTAATGCTCATCACTTTGGGGTAATTGCCCGGGAGTTTATGTCGTACTTCTGTTCATTTTCAGGCCTGGAAAAACTGCCGTCACTTCACTTCCCTCTGTAAGTATGTAGCCACTGCTGGGGATCATTTCTTCCACTGCAGGATAATGTTTGGTTTTCAGCCATGGGGGAAAACTGCCATCACCTCACTCTGCATTTAGCCATTTCTGGGGATAATTACCATCATCATCACCACCACCACCATCATCATGACCAGCATCATTATCATCATCATCACCATCATCATCGTCATGATCACCATCATCATCACCGCCATCATCATCATCATCACCACCACCACCATCATCATCACCATCATGATCGTCGTCGTCGTCGTCATCATCATCATCATCATCATCACCACTGCAGGATGATGCCAGCTTTCCTCTGGCCTGTCAATGACGGCTGAATGCTGCAACGTGCGTTTGGAACGTAGTGGTGTAACGTGATTATGTACTTCACCATCATCATCATCATCATCATCAGCAGCAGCAGCAGCAGCAGCAGCAGCATCAGCAGCAGCAGCAGCATGATGATGATGATCACGATCATGAGGATACAGAAAATGATAATTCGATGATGAAAAAGACGACGATGATGACAACGACGACGACGACGATATGATGATGATGAGAAATTGATGATGATAATGAGGAGTGAATATCTGTGTACTGCAGACAATGTTTATCACACACATCACCACCACCTGACCCACTGACTGACGATGATGATAATGATGACAGCGACAATAAACCATCGATCAAAAAGCGAACGACAAACTCCGCTTCTTGTGAAGAATGTTTGACATTCACATCAGGACCAAGTGACTCGACGATGATGATGATAATGATGATGATAGTGATTATGACGACGACGACGATGATGATAGTGGTGATTATGACGACGACAATAACAATGATGGTGATGATGATGGTAGTGATGATGATAAAGTGATGATGATGGTGGTGGTGATGATGATATTGACGACGACAATAACAATGTTGATTATGATGATGATGATGAGGTCGACAGTGATGACGGTGATTATGATGGTGGTAATAATGACAACGACGACGATGATAACAACAACAACGACGACGACGACGACAAGGACCTACCTGATAGTCGAAGGACCGACAGATGAACTCAGTCTCCTGCAGACAGTGCTGGGCACACTGGTCAGGGCTGACTCGCTCCACTGTCTTGTCGTTCCGCCCCAGAATGATGGTGTAGGGGGTGGGGTAGAAATACTTCAGGTACTGCCCTGCAACACGCACACACACACACAGAGGCACACACAGAGGCACACACAGAGGCACACACACACACACACACACACACACACACACACACACGAAATGGTTTAAACCTCACTTGCAGACTTCAATGGGTCATTGTTTGTTAATACCGCTGCATCTGCATGATACTGGTCGTCTGCTGAAGACACTGCTTTTGCATTTGTGTCGCCCTTGCTTTCAACATATTCTTGCTAAAGCTCTTAATACATTACAACAAAAAATCACAACTTTAAAAAAAATCAACATATTTTCCCTGAAGCACTCAATACATTATAAAAGTTTCTCAAGTTGAAAACAATTCCCACATTCAAAAATATCTCACATTAAAAAACATTCCCACCTTCAAAAACATTCCCACCTTCAAAAACATTCCCACCAAACATATTCTTGCAAAAGCACTTAATTACAAAAAGTTCCCTCATTAACAAAAATCGCACATTCAAAAACATTCTCACACAAGCTTTTCAGCAATGCCCCAAAACAAAACCAGCAAGAAGAAAACAACTAGACTAAAATTGTCCTCTTTGAAAAGCTGGCAACATCTTTTCAGAACATTTTCAAACATATTTTGTTCACAACTTGTCCACACACCACACCTTCTCTATGTAATTACGCCTCAACATTATTTTGCTTTTGATGGCAATTTCAATTTCATCCTTCGGATGAGACTATAAACCGAGGCCCCGTGTGCGAACGCATGCAAAACATCTTGCGCACGCGTTAATCCTGTTCCGCTATTCGAAAAAGTAGGCCATTGTGTGCCGGTGGGAACAGATGACAGAATTGACAAAACCGCATACACACGGGGACTGGATGTAAAAAAACACATGAGTGCTTATTCCATTATCCTCGATATAAAAGAATATTAAAAAAAATCGGCTCCAGGATTATATTCACTCTAGGTGGCGGGATAGCCTAGTGGTTAGAGCGTGGAGCTTGCTATCTGCGGTTTCGAACCACTATGTACCACCAAGACGCCTGTTTAAAGGGATTTTCCCTGGAGTTAACATCAGAACCAACTCTACCTCCCCGAAAAGTCCTGAGGCCCCGTGTACAAATCACGCAAAGCATCTTGCGAACACTTTAAAACCCGTTCTGTTTATTTAGTTAGTTAGTTATATTTACATAGTTATTCCACTTTAAATCACGGCAGATTTCTCTCCGTGGAAATCGGGCTGTTCTCCCCGGGGAGAGCGCGTCGCCACAAGAGCTGCGCCACCCATTTTTTTCCATCTGCAACTGTATTTGTTTCCCTATCAGGTTGGCTTTTTTCTACATAATTTTTCCTGGGTCAACTCTCTCGTTGCCGTGGGTTCTTTTATAAGTGTTAAATAATTATGTGAAACACACGGGACCTCGGTTTATCGTCTCATCCGAAAGACTAGCACCCAGACCACCACTCATGATCTAATGGATGGGGGAAAAGTTTCGGGTCCAAACGGGACTTTTGGAAGAGTTAGATCATTGCATGCCGGTAAGACAAGATAGCCTGGTGGTTACAGTGATGTATTCGTGATCTGCTGACCCGGGTTCGATTCTCGTTCAAGAGGCTTTTCCCCCTGGAGTTAACATCAGTGCCGACTCCACTCTCCCCAAAAGTCCTTCGGATAAGACTATAAACCCAGGTCCCGTGTAACGAACACACGCAGAACATCTTGCGCACACGTTAAAACCCGTTCCGCCTTTTGGAAGAGTAGGCCATTGTGTGCCGGTGGGAACGGGTGACAAAACGTACAAAACTGCATACACACGGGGACTGGACGAAAAATAAAGCACACACGTGCTTATTCCATTATCCTCGAAATACAAACAAAATAATATTTTTTTTAAATCGATAAAAAATGCACACTGATGTATTTAGACACTGTCCCTGAAGTCGGAATGCGGCTGCCTTGGGCAAACGGCTGCACTGACAAACTGTCGCCATTGGTGAACCTCGCAGCTATAGCCGGGGAAAAAAACCATACAAACTTCAGCAGTTGGCCTCACTCAGGACATCTGTCCGGTACTCCAGTCTTCTTCATCGAACGCTCAGACAGCAACTATTGTCGTCTGTCATATGAGCCAAAATGCGTTGCGCTGCCGTTAAGCGCCTGACGAATCAGGCCCAGCGCATCCGACTTCGGTATGGGAGAGAAAATCTAAGTCTTTCTGGTAAAAAAAATAAGGCAGGAGAAAGGACCAAGGAGGCAGAAAATAGACAAGGAGACAGGAAGAAAAGGAACGAGGCAGAAAGAAAGAGAAGGATAGAAAAGAGGGAATTCCTAGCCCAAAATTCCCAGAAGGTGGGAATACTATTTGTACTGACAGGCATCTGTAATTCCCACGGGAAAGCCCGGTAGTTAAGTGAAATAAATGTTGAACTGAGAACAAATAATCTCTCAGTCACTGCACTGTAAAAGAACACACTGGATGAATAGTTTGCTGTGTGGCTGTTTTCAAATACCTCACCAAATAGGCAGCTATACTTCGACTTCAGACGATTTTCCCCCTTTAAGTACACGTTGTTTTACGCAGAGCATGAGCGGGATAGCCTAGTGGTTAGAGCGTTGTGTTCGTGATGTGACGGCCCGGGATCGAGCCACCATCGAAACACCCGTCAAGGGGATTTTTTCCCCCTGGAGTTAGCATCAGTACCGACTCCACACCCCAGAAAGTCCTTAGGATGAGACTTCAAACCCAGGTCCCGTCTGCGAACGCACACAAAACATCTTAAATGTGTCCTATAACCTATGTGGTCGCTTGGGAGCGAGGCGTCAGAGACCTCAGCTTCTCTAGGCGCCAGCATATTGAGGGCGGCGCCCATCTCCTCTCCCTCGCTGCTTTACCTTCCCTGACCCTAAAGAGGCAGGTACACATTTACAGCTGGGTGAACTGGGGGACTGTACTGAAGCCAAGGCGCGCAAACGGTCACCCATCCAAGTGGTAACCATGCTCGACGCTGCTTAACCTTGGCTGGAGGAAAGCGAGTGCTCTGACCACTGAGCTATCCCGTCCCCCGTATCCCGTAGAATATATAGCGCGCACATTAAAACCCGTCCCGCCTTTCGGAAGAGTAGGCCATTTCGTGCCGGTAGGTACCTCGAACCCGGGCCGGCAGATCACGAGCGCAACGCTCTAACCGCTACGCTATCCCGCCCTCAGGACAAAATTTAAAGAACTCATGCACACCAGTGTCTTGTTTAGGTAGTATACCCAAAGTCGGAATGCGGCTACCTTATCGGTGGGTAAATAGCGGTGAACATCGGAGCTCTAGCCGAGGAACAATAGTCGCGGAGTTTTTCTGATGGCTGCACAACCCCAACTTGACACTTCGAAACACACCATGTTAGTGTTCAGATGTAAACATATTGTGTGATTATATGTATCAAAACAATGAATATGATCGTTGGACTAGCGCAGTTAAAAATGTTCTGTATTAAATTGGCTTTAAACATGTACGGGAAAACCAAAGTACACTTGATGTACATCGATCATGCCAAGCAGTGCGAACGAAATTTGAAGGTTTATATACAACGTTTTGGATCAACCAGAAACAAGATTCCACAAAACTTCTATAACTTTGTAACCAATGACTATAAATTAAAACCATATTTGATTAACTGTGAAAACACAAACCATAGGAAAACATGTTGTAAATTTCCCACAAGTTGCCATGACTTGATGATGGAGAAAGGAAGACATAAGATCATACCAAGAGAGAATAGAACTTGTCAATACTGTAACGAAATAGAAGACGAGATTCATTTACTGGATGAGTGCAGTTTATTTACCGAACAAAGAGAAAACTTGTTGATCACTCTTAATGCGAATGTCAAAGACTATATGACTGATATAGACATATTACGCAATACTATTGTAACTGATAATCATCAAGCTGAAATGCGTAATTATGTTTGTACCTGTTTGGAACAAAGATAACAATTAGAATAAGAAGGAATGCAACATGTGTTTTTTTCATGCACATCATTTCAATGTGAATGATACGTCGTGTTAATGAATGAGAAAGACTTTATTTTGTTAAGTCAAACAAGTCCATGTGACTTTTATAAAATAATTTCTGGTTGTGATTCTGCAGGCACTTGACACTTAGCTGCCATCAGCAAGTGACGACACTTGTAGCAGCTTGGGCCAGTTACAAAGTTCAACACATGTTCAAACAGCCTGTGTTTGAATCTGTAGAGTAACTTGAACTTGTTTTCTGTTTCTCTCAAACAGACATGGCAGCAGCAGGAGTAACTCACTGTCTGTCCACAGCCTGTCTGCCATTGATCCACAATCCACAGTTGGGGGAAGGGGTGAGTATGTGAATAGCAAGATCTGAAGTAGGAAGTACGCGCGCACGCACACACGCGCGCGCACACACACATTCTCTCTCTCTCTTTTTCTTTCTCTTTCTCTCTCTCTCTTTCTCTCTCTCTCCTCTCTTTCTCTCTCTCCCTTCTCTCTCTCTCTCTTCTCTCTCTCTCTCTCTCTGCCTTATGTTTCTGTTTCTCTGTATTTCTCTCTCTCTAGCCTTGCCTATTTCTGGTTGTATTTGTCTGTCTATCTGTCTGTCTGTCTGTTTCTGTCTTCCTCTCTCTCTCTCCCCCCCCCCTCTCTCTCCTCTCTTCCACCCCTCTCTCTCTCCTATCTCCCCCTCTCTCTCTATCTCTCCCTCTCTCTCTCCCCCGCCACCTCTCTCTTGCTTTCTTCCTGTCTTGTTTCTCTCAGTCTCTCTCTTGTCAACACTCAACCACTTAACTGATTTAACGATAAAACAGAAACTTACAGGAAATGTCAGGTCTGCACTCAAATGTCACTGGAAAATAAAACTGACATTTTCTGTTTGAAAGAATACCGGGAAAGAGACAGGGGGAAAAAATAACACAATACTTGTGTGCATCGAAAACTTAGTATCAGCAGTAGTAGATAGTGTGTGTAGGGTAAAGCAGCGAGGGAGAGGAGATGGGTGCCGAACTCAATATGCTGGCCTCTAGAGAAGCTGAGGTCTCTGATGTCTCGCTCCTCTACGACCACATAGGTTATGGGACACTTAAGTTTAAGTTTATGCGGAAAATACACTTTAAAGATGCATGTCCTCACGTGACAATTTCACTAACTGTGGAGAGGCAAGACTTCACGAATTTTTCAGTGTGTTCCTCAGATGAACAAGGATGGGCTGGGAGAGTGTGTCACCACAAGAGCAGCGCCACCAAATATACTTTTTTCTGATTTCCTGTTTCCTAAAGTCGTTGTTTCCCTGTGGGAGTGACTATTGTCTGTAGAATTTTACAGTGTTGTGCAAACACACACAAACAACACACATCCGTCTAATATTACTTATAATGAACAGTCGTTAAATACAAGAAGGAAGAAACCAACGCTCACACACATACCCATACACCCACCTCCACCCCCCACCCCCTCACACACACACAAAGAGGATGTTGCGAATCGATTCTACTTTCTCCTTCGTACGTTCCAAGACGTACATACCCCCCCACCCCTTTAAGACGCTCCCTCTCTCCCCCCCTCCAACACAACACACACACACACAACACACACACACACACACAACACAAAACACACACACACACACGGGCTCGAGACACTTGTGACAAGGAGAGCAATTCAATTTGGGCGACATCTTTTTGGAGCACCCTTTAATGGAGTCTCTGAATCCATTCTGATGGGCTGTTAAATTAGCTGCTTACCTCACACAGAGACAGAGAGATACAGAGACAGACAGACACAGATAGCTAGTCAGACAGACAGACATACAGACAGAGAGTAAGAAAAAGAGAGATTCAGGCTAAGACTGAGAGAGAGAGAGAGAGAGAGGAGAGAGAGATGAGAGAGAGAGAGATACAGAGACAGACAGATTACAGATAGCTAGTCAGACAGACAGACAGACAGACAGAGAGTAAGATAAAGAGAGATAACAGGCTAAGAGAGAGAGAGATACAGAGAGAATGACTGAATAAATGAGAGACAGAGACGGAGAGACAGAGAGAGGCAGAGAGAGACAAAGTGAGATAGAGAGAGGTAGAGGTAGAGGTAGAGGTAGAGAGAGAGAGAGGAGAGAGAGAGAGAGAGAGAGAGAGGACAGAGAGAGAGAGAGAGAGAGAGAGAGACAGACAGACAGACAGACACAGAGACAAAAGGGGAGAGAGATGAGTTTGGAGGAGAGAGAGAGAGAGAAATAAGAGAGTGGGAGAGGAAGGGATGGAGAGGAGAGAGTGAAACTGAGAAAAAAAGAGACAGACAGACAGACAAAGACAGAGAGGCAGTGACAAAGAGAGAGACAGACAGACTGAAACTGACTGACTGACTGACTGAGAGAGAGAATGAAAATAGCAGACAGACAGACAGACAGACAGACAGAGGGACACACACAGAAAGTGAAGGCAGGACAGCACAAGCCCACAAAAACTAGGACACTGCAACGACCCCATATCCACGGTGCAACACCAGGTCACAACAAAAAGCAGCTTTTCATCAGCTGAACTGATCCCGCCTCTCTCCTCATCGCTCTCTTCAGCAGCCCACACATGACCCTCCTCAACCCTATGGTCGGGATAGTCAGGCCAAAAACAGATCCCAAAGGGATCATCTGTCACTGTGAACCTGGTGGTTAGAGTGATGCGCATTCCACTCGTGACCCGCTGACCCTGTGTCAAATCTCGTTCAAGAAGATTTTTCCTCTGGAGTTAACATCAGTGCCGATTCCACTCTCCCCCAAAAGTCCTTCGGATGAGACTATAAACTGAGGTCCTATGAAGCGAATGCACGCAGAACATCTTGCGCACATGTTAAAACCTTTCGGAAGTGTAGGCCATTGTGTGCTGGTGGGAATAGATGACAAAATTGACAAAACTGCATTCACATGGGGGCTGGATGTGAAAAAAGCATATGAGTGCTTGTTCCATTAGCCTGGAAATAAAAGAATGAAAAAGTAATAAAAATAAATAAGTAAAAATAAAACCTACGTCTCCAGCGGCTTGTGACGTCAGGTTCAAT
>CM054167.1:34678460-34683460 GCA_028751875.1 Rapana venosa | reverse complement strand
CTCAACACAGTGAAGTAAAAACAGCCCCCCCCCCCCCCCTCGCCCCCCCACCCCCCAAAAACCCTCCGAAAGAAAGCCAGAAGAAAAGAAAACCCCTCAAGAAAAGAAGTCCTGTTTTAGACAGGGTGCACTAAGCCTGTATATGACAACTCAATATTTATCCACATCCTTTTGACACCCCCTCCTCCCTCTTTCAACCTCATCCCCCACCCCCCAAAAAAAATCCGAATAAAGTTCCATCCCACAAGCGAACAACAAAGTCCCTTACAAACTCTACATATTCCAGAGCCTTTGGGAACGGATGATGAAAATTTACAAAACTGCATACACGCGGGGACTGGATTTTAAAAAAAGGCACAATAATGTTTATTCCATTATCCTCGAAATAAAAGAATGAAATAGATAAAATAGGATACATTGTTACTCTCGCATAACTGTCCCTTCTGCTTTACTGGACAGCCTGGTGGTTAGAGTGATGCATTCGTGATCTGCTGACCCGGGTTCGAATCTCGTTCAAGAGGATTTTTCCTCTGGAGTTAACATCGAATGCAAGCGCTTTGATTTGTTTTTGCAAGATATAGCGCTATATAAATTCCATTTATTATCATTATTATTATCATTATTATTGTTATTATTATTATAACATCAGTGCAGACTCCACTCTCCCCAAAAGTCCTTCGGATGAGAGAATAAACCGAGGCCCCGTGTGCGAACGCGCGCAGAACATCTTGCGCACACGTTAAAATCCGTTCCGCTTTTCGGAAGAGTAGGCCATTGTGTGCCAGTGGGAACGGATGACAAAACTGACAAAGCTGCATACACACGGGGAGTGGATAAGAAAAAAAGCACGTGAGAGCTTATTCCATTATTCCCAAATTAAAAGAATAAATAAAAAGTCATTATTTGACTCAACTCCACTGTCTCCATCGCCGCTGTCGTCAATAGGAAGTCCACGCAATGCCATCACCAGGGTTCGCCATCTTTCTCTGTCTCTGCTGAGTTCTACCATCTTCTGTAGCCCTCCTCCCAGACCACTGACCTCAGTGATGTTGTCAGGCAATGTAGGATGTTGGTGGTCTGCCTCTTTTCCTTCTGCCCTCAACCTAACCTTGGAGAACTGTCGTCGTTAGATTTTGTCTGTGTGTTTCTGTTTGCATGACCAACATAATTATTAAACTGGTCTGCGTTTATTAAGTTCAGCCAACATTTGTCTTTGCACTGAGAGTTTGTGTTCCGTGTGATAAAATCTTATCTTTATCCTGACTCCAACAACTATGCCTTGCTCTCGTGTATTGCTTTGTACTGTATTGTATTGCACTGTATTATACTGTATTGTATTGTATTGAATACCGCTTTAAATCACGGAAGATTTCTCTGCGTCACCTGTGTGAAATTTGCGCTGCTCTCCACGTCGCCACAAGAGCAGCGCCACCCATTTTTTCCCATGTCCTGAGACTATAAACCCAGGCTCCGTGTGCCAACGCACGCAGAACATCTTGCACACACGTTCAAACCTGTTCCACCTATCAGAAAAGTAGGCCATTTCGCCAGGTAGGAACGGATGACCAAATAAATAATTTTTTTAAAAGTCCGTATGTACATTAGGCGCCGTGTTTAGCCAACCCAATCTTGTTGTTTATAGGTCCGCCGACCACTGAGTCACAAGCAACTTCCCCGAAGTCGGAATGCAGCTACCGTCACGGTGAAAAAAAATCCCTTAAAAAAATCCCCAAACACTAACGTCATCACGGTGAAAAAAAAATCCCCAAACACTAACGTCACGGTGACCCCCCCCCCCCCAAACACTAACGTCACGGTGGAAAAAAAATCCCCAAACACTAACGTCACGGTGAAAAAAAATCCCAAAACACTAACGTCACGGTGAAAAAAAAATCCCAAAACACTAACGTCACGGTGAAAAAAACAACCCAAAACACTAACGTCACGGTGAAAAAAAAAATCCCAAAACACTAACGTCACGGTGAAAAAAATTCCCCAAACACTAACGTCACGGTGAAAAAAACACCCCAAACACTAACATCACGGTGAAAAAAATCCCAAAACAGTCGCATACGCAAAATCTCACCATTGGTGAACCTCGGAAATCTAGCTGAGGAACAAAAAGAAAAAAGAAAAAGAAGACAAAAAAATCCAACTTTCATACAAAAACGGAAGTATATACTGCGCATGTCCCGAGACACTAACCTCCACCCCAAAAGTTCATGTCCGACATCTTTTAAAAAATATTTTAACAGTGTTGGATAGTTACATCGATCTGTCACTCCCTCTCCCTCCCTCCATCCCCAATCCTCCTCCCTCCATCCCCCCCCCTCCCCCCCCTCGATTGTCAGTCTGACAAGTGTGGGATGTGCTCCCCTTACAGGGAAAATCAAACTAATTCATGTTCACCTCCTTCAGTTCTCTTCAAGTGTCTGCCACCCCCCCCCCCCCACCCCCTATCGATTTTTCTAGAGGAAAAAAAAGTTTTTCGGAAAGGAAGAGAGGGGGGGGGGTAGGTTAAGGTGGTGGTGGGGAAGGAGTGGGGGGGGGGGGGAGTGTTGAGGAGTGGTAAGGAGAGATAGAGGTGTTGGTAGGTTTGGGTTGTGTGTTCGTGTGTGTGAGTGTGGGGGGGGGGAGGAGGGGTGGAGTGGCGGGGTGGGGGGTGTGAGGGGGTGTTGTCTAAATATCGTGAATTTTGTATGTGTGTGGTTTGTGTGTAGGCTATTTGTGTCTTTGTGTGACTTGTATTGATATGCTTTTTGTGTGATCTTTGTGTGATTTGTGTTTATAACATGCTTCTTGTTTGTATCTCTGTGCACTTTGTGTTTATAATATGCTTTTGTGTGTTTCTTTGTGTGATCTGCGTTTATAATATGCTTTTTGTGTTTCTTTGTGTGGTTTGTGTTTATAATACGCTTTTTGGTTTGTTTCTTTGTGTGGCTTGTGTTTGCATGCTTTTTGTGTGTTTCTTTGTGTGGCTTGTGTTTGCATGCTTTTTGTGTGTTTCTTTGTGTGGTTTGTGTTTGCATGCTTTTTGTGTGTTTCTTTGTGTGGTTTGTGTTTATAATACGCTTTTTGGTTTGTTTCTTTGTGCACTTTGTGTGTATATGCTTTTGTTTGTTTCTTTATGTGGTTTGTGTTTATATGCTTCGTGCTTGTGTGGTTCGTGTTTATATGCTTTGTGTTTCTTTATGGTGTGTGTTTTTATATGCTTTTGGGGGGTTTCTTTTCTTTATGCGTTTATATTTCAGTTTATTCATGTTTTTGCTATCGATAAGTTTATTCACATGAATTTTTTTTGCATATTTCATTACCTCCTTTTTGTTGCTTAGTTCCTCAGTTCTATGCATTTCTTTATTGTTTATTTCGGGATTTATTTGGGGAAGGAAGGTTGTTGTGTTATTTTTTCAGGCTTTCTCCTGTGTATTTAGCAAGTCTTTTCTTTCTCTTCTTTATCAACTTTGTTTTCTTTCTGCTTTCAAAGTACATTTCGACTTAAGTCTGTATCATATAACGGTCGCACGAACACGCGCTCACTCACACACAGACAGACAGACACACACAAAACACACACACAAAACACATACACGCACACACACTCACTCACTCGCTCACTCACACACACAGACGCCTAGACAGACACACACACACACACAACACACACAAAACCAACACACACACACACACACACACACACAACAACACACACACACACACACACACAAACAAAACACACACACACACACACAAAACACACACACACAAAACACACAAAAAACCCACCACCACCCACCCAACATTCCCAAACCCCTACCCCCTCTCCCTCACCCCCCCCCCCCCCACACACACACACTCACACACATCATTCCACACACGCAGACTTAAGTGCCTGAGAAAAGCAATTGCTTCTGTCTGCCTCCCTGGCAGTTCCAGCACCTTCAGTTCGGCAGAGAGCGAAGCAATTTGTCACCCCTCACCCCTCACACAGGCGGTTCTGTCAATTTGGTCATCCCCTACCACCACCACCACCACACTATGGCCTACTCTTCCGCAAGGCGGGACGGGTTGGTTTATGTGTGTACGCAAGTTACTCTGCGTGCAACACGGGGTCTCGGATTATTAGTCTCATCTGAAGGACTTATGACTTTCAGTTATTTTCTGGAAATAACGAAAAAGGTAAAGGTGTCCCATACCCTATGTGGTCGTAAGGAAGCGAGGCGTCAGAGACCTCAACTTCTCTAGGGGCCAGCATATTGAGGGCGGCGCCCATCTCCTCTCCCTGGCTGCTTTACCTTCCCTGACCCTAAAGAGGGCAGGTACCCATTTACAGCTGGGTGAACTGGGGGAACTGTACTGAAGCCAAGGTGCGCAAACGGCCACCCATCCAAGTGATAACCACACTCGACGCTGCTTAACCTTGGCTGGGGGGAAAGCGAGTGCTCTGACCACTGAGCTATCCCGTCCCTTGGAAATACACAACAGTAAAAACAGCAACTGAAGAAGCGAGACTCTGTCATGGTCTGAGCAGACGTGAAACCACAACCAACAGAACAAACTAGCGACCCTCTGTCTCCACCCCCCCCTCCACTTTCCCTCTCCCATTTCTCTCCTCTCCTTCCCACCCTCCCCCCCCCTCTCTCCCTACCCTCACCCCCTCCTCTCGTCCATTTGAGTAGACAGGGAAATGAGGCCTCCTCACACAGTCCCCTCATCAAAGATGTTCATGGCCTGTGGAGATGCTCTCCCTTTGCCCCCTTTTCCAGTGCAGTTATGGCGCTGAACAATTTCGAAAGAGAATAAAGCCTTTTTGGACAGAATATAAAGCCATTTTGGACAGAGAATAAAGCCATTTTGACAGAGAATATAGCCAGAGGATAAAGCCATTTTCGACAAAGAATAAAGCCATTTTGACAGATGATAAGGCCATTTTCGACAAATAATAAAGCCATTTTGACAGAGTATAAAGCCATTTTCAACAAAGAATAAAGCCATTTTGACAG
>CM054167.1:34670960-34673460 GCA_028751875.1 Rapana venosa | reverse complement strand
TTGAAGGCAGTGTGTCTTGGGCCAGCTGAAAATGCCAGAGCTCGCACCTTCCCCAGTACCTCGAGTTCTTCGAGGAAACTTTGCCGACTCCTTCTATCTGGCTCTCTCTGGCACCTTCTTGCACGATAGTTGGATGGATGGGCTTTAACGTGCACTCAAGATGTCTGCATTCGCAAAAATGGAAATTGGGTTTACACTGTCATTAAAACGCTTATTTATTCTTTAAGTCGAGGATAGTGACCACTCGAGTCCTTTTATACCTCCAGTCCCCGTATGCATGCGGTTTATAAACTTTTATCTGTTTCCACCGGTACACAACGGCCTACTCTTGCAAAAGAACAGGTTTAATTAACGTGTGCGCAAGATGTTCCGCGTGCGTTTGCACACGGGACCTTGGATTACAGTCTCATCCAAAGGATTTGGGGGTGGGGGGTGGGGGGTGGAGTGGAGTCGGCACTGATGTTAACTCTAAGGGAAAAATCCCCTTTAACGGGATTCGAACCCGGGTCAGCAGATTACGAGCGCAACGGGCATCACTCTAAACCACCAGGCTATCCCGTCCCCCTCCTTTAAAAACCAATCTAACACGTCTAAGATGGCTGCTACGTAGAATGAACAAGAGACAGCGAGGCAGCTGGATCTAGCCAATTATAGTTCTGCCTTGAGGATTTGCTAATTCAATAATGACGTCACTATCATAACATCACAGCGTCATCTCCCTCTGCTCATCACTGTTATTGTGTCATTAACGTTGCACCTCATAGCAGGGACGTTAGCCGTCTCTGAGGGAATTGCAGACACTGGTCCCTGATTCAATGTTGGATAATATTACCAACATAACTCGCATCACAGAGTTCGTTTGGTCTCGAAGTGAGTAAAAGAACGTGTGTGTGTGTGTGTGTGTGTTGTGTGTGTGTGTGTCTTGTGTGTGTGTGTGTGTGTGTGTTTGTGTGTGTGTGTGTGTGTGTGTGTGTGTGTGTGTGTGTGTGTGTGTGTGTGTGTGTGTGTGTGTGTGTGTGTGTGTGTGTGTGAGTGAGTGAGTGTGTGTGTTTGTGTGTGTGTGTGTGAGAGAGACAGTGTATGTGTGTGTGTATGTGTGTGCGTGTTGTGTTGTGGTGTGTGTGCGTGCGTGTGTGAAAGAGAGAGAGAGTGTGTGTGTGTAAGTGTGTGTGTTACTTTAAGCCAAAGCAAAGGGGAAAAAGAAAAATCATTGAATGGGTATATAAAAGAAAGAATGCATGAAGGATAGTTAGATGTGTGTGTGTGTGCGTGCGTGTGTATGTGCGCGCACGTGTGTGTGTTACTTTAAGCAAAACCATAGAAAGAAAAAGATGATAAATCAATAAATGGGTGCATAAATAATTTTTTTTTAAATGGATGGACGGACAGTTAGATGAATACCTTGTTGCACGGACTTCCAAATACACATAGTACGTTCATTTTAAAAACCGGGCCTACATTTTTATACACAACAAATCCTCGCATCCCCCCACCACCGCACACACCCTTACCTCCTCCCAAACGTCCAAATCCAATCCAAGCGATTTTTGGGGGAGTGAAATGTTCAGGTCTAAACGTTCAATGCTCATTAGCTGCCGAATTAAACGAGTCCAATAAACTGTGTCCAGCATGCCATAAGCTGTTTGCTTGTTAGCGCTCTCAATTTGTGTGTGTGACGGGGACGGGGTAGCCTGCTGGTTACAGTGATGTATTCGTGATCTGCTGACCCGGGTTCGACTCTCGTTCGAGAGGATTTTCCCTCTGGAGTTAACATCAGTGCCGACTCCCCTCTCCCCAAAAAGTCCTTCATATGAGACTATAGACCGAGGTCCCGTGTACGAACGCACGCAGAACATCTTGCGCACACGTTAAAACCCGTTCTGTTTTTCGGAAGAGTAGGCCATCGTGAGCCGGTGGGAACGGATGACAAAATTGACAAACTGCATACATACAGGGACTGGATGAAAAAAAGCACATGAGCGAATATTCCGTTATCTTCGAAATTAAAGAATAAATAATAAATAAAATATGATAATATTCATGTTTTCTGAATACAAATTTATTAAAACCACCAAACGTTAAGGGGAAAATATCCCTCTACTCAGGCGACTTGGTTGGGGTTCAAATCTGGGCTAGAGTCGGGGCCCTCAGTCACATCGTGGACGTGGCACACACCGCTGTCACCTCTAGGTTCAATCCCGGGTCACCCCTGGCCAGAGCAGAAGTTTGGAGGCAGTGTGTCATGGGCCAGCCGAAATTGCCAGAGCTCGCATCTCCCCCTGTACCTCGAGGAAACTTTGCCGACTCCTTCTTCCTGGCTCTATCTGGCACCTTCTTGTATGATAGACAAATGGATGGGCTTTAACGTGCACTCAAGATGTCTGCATTCGCAAAATGGAAACTGGGTTTGCACTGTCATTAAAACGCTTATTCATTCTCTAAGTTGAGGATAGTGACCACTCGAGTCCTTTTATACATCCAGTCCCCGTATGCATGCGGT
>CM054167.1:34653460-34655960 GCA_028751875.1 Rapana venosa | reverse complement strand
TCTTTGGAGTACAACTTTACACCTTTGTATTTTGGTATTTCCTACCCAGAGCAAGGGACGGCTAAGACAAAAAGTGCATCAATGCTTATCCCTTGAAAACCGACAAACAAGAAACATAAGAGATCTTTCATTCCCTTACAGTGTAGGGAATGGGGGGTGGGGGGATGGGGGCGGGGATAGAGTGGGTGTATGCGTGCACGCGCTCTGTCTGTCTGTCTGTCTGTCTGTCTGTCTGTCTCTCTCTCTCTCTCTCTCTCTCTCTCTCTGTCTGTCTGTATGTCTGTCTGGGGACGGGATAGCCTAGTGGTTAGAACATTGCGCTCGCAATCTGACGACCCGGGTTCGATTCCCGTTCAAGGGGATATTTTCCCCTGGAGTTAACATCAGTGCAGACTCCACTCTCCCCAAAAGTCCTTTGGATGAGACTATAAACCGAGCACATCTTGCGCACACGTTAAATCCTGTTCTGCTTTTCGTAAGAGTAGGCCATTGTGTGCCGGTGGGAACAGATGACAAAATTTACACAACCGCATACACACGGGGACTGGATGTAAAAAAGCACATGAGTGCTGATTCCATTATCCTCGATATAAAAGAATAAAATAAAAAAATAAAAAATAAAAGTAAAATCTGTCTGTCTCTCTCTGTCTGTGTCTCTCTGTCTCTCTGACTACCTGTCTGTCTCTCTTTCTGTCTCTCTTTGTGTCTCGCTCTCTCTCTCTGTCTCTCTTTTTCTCTTTCTTTCTATCTCGCTCTTTCTCTCTCTGTCTCTTTTTCTCTCTTTCTGTCTCGCTTTATGTCTCTCTGTCTCTTTCTCTGTGCGTGTCTCTCTGTCTGTTCTCGCTTTGTCTGTCTGTCTGTCTCTGTCTGTCTCTTTCTCTCTCTGTGTGTCTCTCTGTGCGTCTTTGTCTGTTCTCGCTTTGTCTCTCTGACTGTCTGTCTGTCTCTTTCTTTGTGTGTCTCTGTTCTCGCTTTGTCTCTCTATCTCTGTCTGTCTGTCTGTCTGTCTCTCTCTCTCTTTCTCTCCACGACAGAAAGATCAAACTGTTGCTTTGCAACACGCCCACACAAAGGATGGAAGGATGGAAGGAATGAAGGAAAGAGAGTTGTGTTGTTATTTTTTGGTCACCCCCCCACCCCCCCCTCACACAGAAAATTCTGATTTAAAGATTACACTACAGGGATGGGAGCGTGAGGAGGTGTAACTCTTTCTTTTTCTGCCTGTTTGTCTGTCTGTCTGTCTGTCTCTGTCTGCCTGTCTGTCTGTTTCTGTCTACCTGCCTGTTTGTCTCTTTTTCTCTCTGTCTCGCTCTCTCTCTCCCTCCCTGTCTCTGTTTCTCTCTGTCTGCTCTCTCTCTCTCTCTCTCTCTCTCTCCTCTCTCTCTTCTCTCTCTCTTCTCTCCTCTCTCTCTCTCTCTCTCTCTTCTCTCTCTCTCTCCTCTCTCTCTTCCTCCCTGTCTCTGTGTCTCTCTGTCTGCTCTCGCTTTGTCTGTCTGTCTGTCTTCTGTCTGTCTGTCTCTCTGTGTAGAGACAGAAAGTTCAATCTGCTGGTCTGCCAACACGCCCCACGCAAAGGAAGGAAGGGAGGGAGAGAGTTGTTGTGGTGATGTTATTGTTTTATGTTTGGAGAGTTGTTGTGGTGATGTTATTGTTTTATGTTTGGAGAGTTGTTGTGGTGATGTTAATGTTTTATGTTCCCTCCCCAGAGAGTTCTGATTTCAAGATTAATAGACTGCATGGACGGGAACGTGAGGAGGTGTAAATCTCTGTCTGTCTGTCTGTCTGTCTGTCTGTTTTGCCTGCCTCTGTTTGCTTGCCTGTCTGTCTGTCTCTTATCTCTCTCTTTTTCTCTCTTTCTCTCGATCTCGCTCTCTCTGTATGTCTGCCTGTCTCTCTCTGTCTGTCTCTCTATCTCTCTCTTTGTCTGTCTGTCTGTCAGTCTCTCTCTCTGTCTCTCTCTTTATTTTTTTTGTTTTAGTTATTTCGTTGTTGTTCATGTTCTTGCTGTTTTGTTTTGGTTTTACTGTGGGAGTGTATGGGTCTTCGGTTTATTTGAGTATATTATGATGTATCCCTAAGAGTGGGGAATGGATGTAAAAAAACACCACATGGGTGTTTATTCATTATCCTCGAAATAAAAGAATCTGACTTGATTTGATTTGATTTGATCTGATCTCTCTCTCTCTCTCTCTCCCTCTCTCTCTCTCTTCTCTCTCTCTCTTTCTCCCTGTGTCTTTCTGTGTGGTGCGTCTCTCTCTGTCTCTGTCTGTCTGTCTGTCTGTCTGTATCTCTCTGTCTCTCGCATGAAGAAATAGAAACCAAAATTTCTTGGGTTTTTTAACAAGCCCTCGCCAGTGTGAATGTTACACAATATAAAACTCTATGCGTATGTGTGTGTGTGCGTGCGCGTGTGTGTATGTGCGTGTGTACAATTATGCGTGTATATGTGTGTGTGACTGGTGTATATGTGTGTCTGTGCGTGTACGTGTGTGTGTCTGTG
>CM054167.1:34635960-34648460 GCA_028751875.1 Rapana venosa | reverse complement strand
TTTTCAAATGTATTCCTGTCCGTTAAAAACTTAGTTTTTTCTCCCTCTAAAACGTCATTGTTTCTATTATTTTGTTTAGTGTGTGTTAGATTAGCCGTTTACTCTCTCTGTCTCTCTTCTCTTCCTCTCTCCCTTCCTCTCTTTTTCCCCCTATCCCCCTCTCATTCTTTTCAATTTATTTCTGTCCGTTAAACTGTCTTAGTTTTTTTCTTCTCTTTCTCTAAAACGCCTTTGTTTCTAGTCTTTGTTTGGCGATAGTTAGATTAGCAGTGTAGGTTATTTTGTGGTCTGCTCTTTGTTCTGTCAGAGTGAACCTGACAACCCATGGCATTGTCGGCTTCTCTCTCCTCTCTCTCTCTCATCTCTTCTCTCTACTCGTCTCTTCTCTCCTCTCCTTTCTTTCTTTCTTTCTTTCTTTTTCTTTTTTCTTTCTTCTTCTTTTCTTTCCTTCTTTCCTTCTTTCTTTCTTTTCTTTCTTTCTTTCCTCTCTTCTTTCCTTCCTTCTCTTCTTTCTTTCTCTTCTTTCTTTCTTTTCTTTCTTTCTCTTCTTTCTTTCTTTTCTTTCTTTCCTTCTCTTTTTTCCTTCTTCTTTCTTTCTTTCTTCTTTCTTTCCTTTCTTTCTTTCTTTTCTTTCATTCTTCCTTTCTTTTCTTTCTTTCTTTCTCTTCTTTTCTTTCTTTTCTTTCTTTCTTTCTTTCTTTCTTTCTTTCTTTCTTCCTTCTTTCTTTCTTTCCTTTCTTTCTTTCCTTTCTTTCTTTCATTTTTTCTTTTCTTTCTTTCTTTCTTTCTTTCTTTCTTTCCTTCCTTTCTTTTCTTTCTTTCTTTCTCTCTTTCTTCTTTCTTTCTTTGTTTTCTGCCATTGTTGGGTGGCCTGTCTGCCACCCTTGTTTTGTTGTCCTTCGTTTGAGATTTGTTTTCTGGCAACTTTTTCTTTTCTGATGTAGGAGTTGAAGGAGTTTGCTTCCCTCCCCCTGCTTAATTCAATCACGCGCGCGCACACACACACGTGTCACATGCGTGTGCGCGTGTGTGTGCACACACATTTGCGCGCACTCGCGCATATACACAGCCACCTCCCCTACCTCCCCACACAAGTATGCCTTCCTGCTTCCATACACACACGCACGCACGCACCCACGCACACACACACACACAACACACACACACACACGAACATGTTTAGAATCTCGTTCAAGAGGATTTTTCCTCTGGAGTTAACATCAGTGCTGACCCCACTCTCCCCAAAAATCAAGTCAAGTCAAAAACACTTTAATCATCCCATGAAGGGCAGTTACAATACTGACAGGCACATTGATAATATCATTATCTCGAAAGACACAAGAAAAATACATTTCAAACTGGTATGAGACTATAAACCGAGGTCCCATGTGCGAACGCATGCAGAACATCTTACCCACACGTTAAAACCTGTTCCGCTTTTCGGAAGAGCAAACCAGTTTGAGCCAGTGGGAACAGATGATAATATTTACAAAACCGCACATACACGGGTACTCGATCTAAAAAACAAAACACGAGTGCTTGTTACATTATCCTCGAAATAAAAGGTTAAAATAAAACTAAAACAAATGCACACACACACACACCACACACACACACACACACACACACACACACACACACACACACACACACCTCGGCATGAGACTAAAACCCATGTCTCGTAAAACACTTTCCGCTTTCAGAGACCATACGCGTCCTCAGTGGAAAACCATGTATGACCTTCAAATTTGACGACAATCTGCATACACACGGGGACAGGATTTTTAAAAGCC
Organism: Rapana venosa; assembly: GCA_028751875.1. NCBI lineage: Eukaryota > Metazoa > Mollusca > Gastropoda > Neogastropoda > Muricidae > Rapana > Rapana venosa. The sequence goes on along the minus strand of CM054167.1, from coordinate 34,646,667 downwards.
CCCACGAGTGCTTATTGCATTATCCTGGAAATAAAAGAAGAAAATCAAAACTAAATAACACACACACACACACACACACACACACACACACACACACACACACACACACACACACACACACACACACACACGTACACTTACCCACCCAATAAACCACCGCCCCTCACCCAAATCCACACCCTCCTCCCTCTCCTCCCTTCCACACTGCTCTCCTCTGTCCTCTCTTTGTTTCTGGCTTTCTTTGTTTCTTGACAATAGAACATCGCTTTGTTCTGCCCTGTTTTATCTCCCCTTGTCACACTGCTGATAAAAACGACAACCCCCCCCCCTCCCCTCCCCTTCCGTCCTCTCCCCCTCCTCTTTCTTCCAGCCTCCTTTCTTTCTTTTGCGTCTATTTCTTCTTCTTCTTCTATTTCTTCTTCTTCTTTTTCTTCTTCTATTTCTTTCTTCTATTCTTCTTTTTCTATTCTTCTTCTTCTTCTATTTTTTCTCTTCTTCTTCTTCTTCTATTTTTTCCCTTCTATTCTTCTTCTTTCTTTTTCCTTCTCTAATTTCTTCTTCTTCTTCTTATTTCTTCTTCTTCTTCTATTTCTTCTTCTTCTTCTTTTTCCCTATTTCTTCTTCTTCTATTTCTTCTTCTTCTTCTTCTATTTCTTCTTCTTCTTCTATTTCTTCTTCTTCTTCTTCTTCTTCTTATTTCTTCTTCTATTTCTTCTTCTTCTTCTATTTCTTCTTCTTCTTCTTTTTTTTCTTCTTCTTCTATTTCTTTTTCTTCTTCTATTTTCTTCTTCTTCTCCTTCTCCTTCTTCTATTTCCCCTTCTTCTTCTATTTCTTCTTCTTTATTTCTTCTTCTTCTTCAAATTCTTCTATTTCTTTTTCCCTTCTTCTCCTTCTTCTTCTTCTTCTTCTTTTTCTTCTATTTCTTCTTCTTCTTCTATTTCTTCTCTTCTTCTCCTTCTTCTTCTTCTATTTTTCTTCTTTTTTCTATTTCTTCTTCTTCTTCTCCTTCTTCTTCTTCTTCCTTCTTCTTCTTCTTCTTCGTCGTCGTCGTCGTCGTCATCGTCGTTGTCGAACGCTCAGACAGCAACTGTTGTTATCTGTCATATAAGCAAAAACGCGTTGCGCTGCCGTTAAGCGCCTGACCAGTCAGGCCCAGCACACCCGTGAGATAAAATATTTTAAGTCTTTCCGGGGAAAAAAGGCAGGAGAATGAACCAAGAAGGCAGGAAATGGACGGGAAGGAGGTGACAGGAAGAAAAGAACGAGGCAGAAACAAAGAGAGGGATAGAAAAGAGGGAATTGCTAGCACAGAGTTTCCAGAAGGTGGGGATGCTGTTTATACTGACAGGCCCCCGGCATCCCCACAGGGAGTCTCTCTACCTCAATTCTTTGACTACCTAAGTTAAAAGTTAATAGATAAGTCAACTAATAAGTAAATAAGTAAAATTCACGATTTTGTTTTTTCGTTCCTCGGCTAAATTTCCGAGGTTCTTCAATGGTTTGAATTTGTGCATGCGACCATTTTTACCTACCATGAAGGTAGCCACATTCCAACTTCGGGAAAGTTGTCGGAATTTTTTAAATATGTCACCTGTTCCTATCGGCACGACATGGCCTGCTCTTTTGAAAGGCGGGACAGGCTTTTAACGTGTGCACAAGATGTTCTGCGAGCGTTTGCAAACGGGACCTCGGTTTATAGTCTATATCCGAAGGACTTTCAGGGAAGTGGAGTCGGCACTGAAGTTAACTCCAGGGTAAAATCCCCTAAAACGGGCATTGCCTCCGTGGTGGCTCGATCCCGGGCCGTCAGATTACGAACACAACGCTCTAACCACTAGGCTATCCCGCCCCCGTAAAGTTGATACATGCGATAGTTAAATAAATCAGTGAATGGGCAAATAAATACGGTTGACAGCCGTCAGTCTCGGAAGACTATGGAGTTGCTGTGCTCTAGGTGTTCTTCATTCTGGTACAGTAGCGTCGGGTGTGGCTGGCCAGTCCCACACGGGTATGACAGACAGTGCCTATGGCAGAGGAAGGCACAGAGGAAATCTGACAATGCTGGTCTGTCTGTCTGCCTGGGCTGCAGCCTTTCTTCTCGCTCTCTTTGCCTCGTGCTGCTGAGCAAGTGTCTCTTCCAACTTGGAGAGAGAGACCTTTCTGCACAGTCTGTCTCCAGGCTGACCGTTCGAGGGCTGTTGCTTCCCAGTTGCTCTGGTCGATGTTCAGGGCTTTTAAGTCCCTCTTGCACACGTCTTTGAATCGCAGCCCTATGGGACGTTTCCCATGCACAAGTTCTCCATAGAGGAGGTCTTTAGGGATCCGTCAGTCATCCATGCGCACGACATGGCCCAGCCAGCACATACCTCTCTGTTTCAGCAGCGTGTACATACTGGTGCATCCAGCTATAACTACATCAATAAACAAACATATAAACAAACTAAGCCGTTCTTTAAGAGACAGTTGTCAGACAACGTGTTGATATGTAGCCAAAAACAGCAACAAGGGATTAGCACCGATTACAAAAATAATTCTCACCCCCCGAACAAAACAAAAATGTCGAAACACGTTTTTCTCTCTTTTTATTCCTTCTTGATTGTCTCTCTGTCTCTGAAGTACTGCGTTGGTTGAATCGTCTGCTGTTTTTCTGGCAGAGTGCTGGTCTGTCTACCTATCCCCCTCTGTTTTTGGGGGCAGTGCAGTCTGTCTGTTTTGTTTTTGCTCTGTTGTCTGTGGAGTGTGAAGACTTCTGTGCCTGTCTCTCTGTTTGGGTGTTGTTGTGCTTGTTGTTTTTATAGAGAGAGAGATGTCAGGGGATTCCTGTAAGGTCTTGTTTTGTCTGCAGTGTCGTCAGTTGCGATGCTGGCAATAATGACATGTTTTCGTCTTCGTTGTCATCATTTTGTTTCTTTACTTTCTGGGTTGTTTTTTTATTATCGAGCAGTCTGTCTTGTTTTTTCTCTCTCTCCCTCTCTCTCTTTTTTCTGTTCATTTTAACCCCTTCTCTCTGTCTCTCTCTCTGTGTCCCGTCTGCCTCTCTCTCATGTTTTTCTCATTGCTCTTTCATTTTTTAATCTCTGTATCTCTGCTCCGTGTCTGTCTGTCTGTCTGTCTGTCTCTCTTCCCCTCTCTTTATCCATCTCTTTCTCCCTCTCTCTCTCGCTTTCTCTCTAACTCTTACCCTCTCTTTCATTCTCTCTCTTTCTCTCCTCCTCTCTCTCCCTCCCCTCTCTCCCTGCCTCTGTGCGTGTTGTTGTTGGTGGTGATGTTGTAGTTGTTGTTGTTGAATTTTACATCTGTTCACTCAAGTGATATTAGACGATGGGGAGGGAGGAAGAGATGGGGGCATTTATGTTGATGTTTTGCTGTGAAATTGGTATCTGTTGCTAAAATCGTGGCTTGTGTGTTGTGTGTGTGTGTGTGTGTGTTGTGTGTGTGTGTGTGTGTGTGTTGTGTGTGTTTGTTGCGTCTCGTGTGTATCTGCGTGTATGCGCGCGCGCGCACTCTGTACCTTCCAAGAAGTTAATTAATGATCTGTCATCTGTGAGTTGTTGAACGACAGTTTGAGGTAGAGTGAGTCAGGAAAGCTGTGCCGCTGTCTATCTGCTGTCTGTCTGTCTGGTCTGTCTGTCTGTCTGTCTGGTCTGTCTGCTGTCTGCTGTCTGTCGCTGTCTGTCTGTCGTCTGTTGTCTGTCTGTCTGCTTGTCTGTCTGTCTGTCTGTCTGTCTGTCTGTCTGCTGCTGTCCTGTCTGCTGTCTGTCTGTCTGCTGTCCTGTCCTGTCTGCTGTCGTCTGTCTGTCTGCTGTCTGTCTGCTGTCTGTCTGTCTGTCTGCTGTCTGTCTGTCTGCTGTCTGTCTGTCTGTCTGCTGTCTGTCTGTCTGTCTGTCTCTGTCTGTCTGCTGTGTCCTGTCTGTCTGTCTGTCTGTCTGTCTGCTGTCTGTCTGTCTGTCTGTCTGCTGTCTGTCTGTCTGCTGTCTGTCTGCTGTCTGTCTGTCTGCTGTCTGTCTGTCTGTCTGCTGTCTGTCTGCTGTCTGTCTGCTGTCTGTCTGCTGTCTGTCTGCTGTCTGTCTGTCTGCTGTCTGTCTGCTGTCTGTCTGTCTGCTGCCCTGTCTGTCCCTGTCTGTCTGCTGTCTGTCTGCTGTCTGTCTGCTGTCTGTCTGCTGTCTGTCTGTCTGCTGTCTGCTGTCTGTCTGTCTCTGCTGTCTGTCTGCTGTCTGTCTGCTGTCTGTCTGTCTGTCTGCTGTCTGTCTGTCGCTGTCTGCTGTCTGTCTGTCTGTCTGCTGTCTGTCTGCTGTCTGTCTGTCTGTCTGCTGTCTGTCTGTCTGTCTGCTGTCTGTCTGTCTGCTGTCTGCTGTCTGCCTGCTGTCTGCCTGCTGTCTGCCTGCTGTCTGTCTGCTGTCTGGCTGTCTGTCTGTCTGCTGTCTGTCTGCTGTCTGTCTGTCTGTCTGCTGTCTGTCTGTCTGTCTGCTGTCTGTCTGTCTGCTGTCTGTCTGCTGTCTGTCTGCTGTCTGTCTGCTGTCTGCTGTCTGTCTGCTGTCTGTCTGCTGCTGTCTGCTGCTGTCTGTCTGCTGTCTGCCTGTCTTCTGTCTGTCTGTCTGCTGTCTGTCTGTCTGTCTGTCTGTCTGCTGTCTGTCTGTCTGTCTGCTGTCTGTCTGTCTGCTGTCTGTCTGCTGTCTGTCTGTCTGTCTGTCTGCTGTCTGTCTGCTGTCTGTCTGCTGTCTGCTGTCTGTCTGTCTGCTGTCTGTCTGTCTGCTGTCTGTCTGTCTGTCTGTCTGCTGTCTGTCTGCTGTCTGTCTGTCTGTCTGCTGTCTGTCTGCTGTCTGTCTGCTGTCTGTCTGTCTGCTGTCTGTCTGTCTGCTGTCTGCCTGCTGTCTGTCTGTCTGCTGTCTGTCTGTCTGTCTGCTGTCTGTCTGTCTGTTTGCTGTCTGTCTGTCTGCTGTCTGTCTGTCTGCTGTCTGTCTGTCTGCTGTCTGTCTGCTGTCTGTCTGCTGTCTGGCTGCTGTCTGGCTGCTGTCTGGCTGTCTGTCTGTCTGTCTGCTGTCTGTCTGCTGTCTGTCTGTCTGCTGCCTGTCTGCTGTCTGTCTGCTGTCTGTCTGTCTGTCTGCCTGTCTGCTGTCTGTCTGTCTGTCTGCTGTCTGTCTGCTGTCTGTCTGTCTGTCTGCTGTCTGTCTGCTGTCTGTCTGCTGTCTGTCTGTCTGCTGTCTGTCTGTCTGCTGTCTGCCTGCTGTCTGTCTGTCTGCTGTCTGTCTGTCTGTCTGTCTGCTGTCTGTCTGTCTGCTGTCTGTCTGCTGTCTGTCTGTCTGCTGTCTGCCTGCTGTCTGTCTGCTGTCTGTCTGCTGTCTGGCTGCTGTCTGGCTGCTGTCTGGCTGTCTGTCTGTCTGTCTGCTGTCTGTCTGCTGTCTGTCTGTCTGCTGTCTGTCTGCTGTCTGTCTGCTGTCTGTCTGTCTGCTGTCTGTCTGTCTGCTGTCTGTCTGCTGTCTGTCTGTCTGCTGTCTGTCTGCTGTCTGTCTGCTGTCTGTCTGCTGTCTGTCTGCTGTCTGTCTGTCTGCTGTCTGTCTGTCTGCTGTCTGTCTGCTGCTGTCTGCTGCTGTCTGTCTGCTGTCTGTCTGTCTGTCTGCTGTCTGTCTGTCTGCTGTCTGTCTGCTGTCTGTCTGTCTGTCTGTCTGCTGTCTGTCTGTCTGTCTGCTGTCTGTCTGTCTGCTGTCTGTCTGTCTGTCTGCTGTCTGTCTGCTGTCTGTCTGTCTGTCTGCTGTCTGTCTGTCTGCTGTCTGTCTGCTGTCTGTCTGTCTGCTGTCTGTCTGCTGTTTGTCTGACTGTCTGTCTGTCTGTCTGCTGCAATGTCTGACTGTCTGTCTGTCTGTCTGTCTGCTGTCTGTCTGTCTGTCTGCTGCAATGTCTGACTGTCTGTCTGCTGTCTGTCTGCTGTCTGTCTGTCTGTCTGCTGCAATGTCTGACTGTCTGACTGTCTGTCTGCTGTCTGTCTGCTGCAATGTCTGACTGTCTGTCTGTCTGCTGCAATGTCTGTCTGTCTGCTGTCTGTCTGTCTGACTGTCTGTCTGCTGTCTGTCTGCTGCAATGTCTGTCTGTTTGCTGTCTGTCTGTCTGACTGTCTGTCTGCTGTCTGTCTGTCTGACTGTCTGTCTGCTGTCTGTCTGCTGCAATGCCTGTCTGTCTGTCTGCTGCAATGTCTGACTGTCTGTCTGCTGCAATGACTGTCTGTCTGCTGTCTGTCTGCTGCAATGCCTGTCTGTCTGTCTGCTGCAATGTCTGACTGTCTGTCTGCTGCAATGTCTGACTGTCTGCTGTCTGTCTGTCTGTCTGCTGCAATGTCTGTCTGTCTGCTGCAATGTCTGTCTGCTGCAATGTCTGTCTGTCTGCTGCAATGTCTGTCTGCTGCAATGTCTGTCTGTCTGTCTGCTGTCTGTCTGTCTGTCTGCTGCAATGTCTGTCTGTCTGCTGCAATGTCTGCCTGCTGCAATGTCTGTCTGTCTGCTGCAATGTCTGCCTGCTGCAATGTCTGTCTGCTGCAATGTCTGTCTGTCTGCTGCAATGTCTGCCTGCTGCAATGTCTGTCTGCTGCAATGTCTGCCTGCTGCAATGACTGTCTGTCTGCTGTCTGTCTGCTGCAATGCCTGTCTGTCTGTCTGCTGCAATGTCTGACTGTCTGTCTGCTGCAATGTCTGACTGTCTGCTGTCTGTCTGTCTGCCTGCCTGCTGCAATGTCTGTCTGTCTCCTGTCTGTCTGTCTGTCTGTCTGCTGCAATGTCTGACTGTCTGCTGTCTGTCTGTCTGTCTGCTGCAATGTCTGTCTGCTGCAATGTCTGTCTGTCTGCTGCAATGTCTGTCTGTCTGCTGCAATGTCTGTCTGCTGCAATGTCTGTCTGCTGCAATGTCTGTCTGCTGCAATGTCTGTCTTTCTGCTGTCTGTCTGTCTGCTGCAATTTTTGCTGTCTGTCTGGCTGTCTGCTGCAATTTTTGCTGTCTGTCTGGCTGTCTGCTGCAATGTCGTAATCTGCAATTATTTCACCGCATTAATTTTACACTTCCTGCCTGCCCCCTTTTCTTCTTTTCTTCATTCTTTTCTCTCTCCGTATCTCTCTCTCTGTCTGTCGCTCTCTCTCTCCCCCTCTCTCTCTCTCTCCTCCCCCTCTCTGTCTCTTTCCCTCCCCCCTCTCTGTCTGTCTCTCTCTTCCCCTCTCTCTCTGTCTCTCTCTCTCCCCTCCCCCCCCCCCCCCCTCTCTCTCTCTCTCTCTGGACTAGATGTAAAAAAAAAGCACATGGGTGCTTATTCAATATCTTCGAAGTAGAAGAATTCGATTTGATTTGATTTCTGTGTCTGTGTGTGGCTGTATCTGTCTGTCTGTCTGTCTGTCTGTCTGTCTGTCTGTCTCTCTCTCCCTCCCCTCTCTCTCTTTGGGACTGGATGTAAAAAAAAAAAAGCACATGGGTGCTTATTCAATATCTTCGAGGTAAAAGAATTCGATTTGATTTGATTTCTCTCTCTCTCTCTCTCTCTCTCTCTCTCTCTCTCTCTCTCTCTCTCTCTCCTCTCTCTCTCCTCTCTCTCTCTCTCTCTCTCTTTCCTTCCTTCCTCTCTCTGCCCCCCCCCCCATCTTCCCTCTCTGCCTCTCCGCATTCCTTTTCCTCTGTCTCCGACTTTCTCTCTGATGAAAGTGTCGTTAGGTACAATTTACATCTGCGCAATCCTGGATGCGTGTCTGCCTAGTTTTCACGGCTTGTGTTTGCTCTGTGCTTTTCTTCTCTTTCATTTTCGGGTTGTTTTGTTGTTGTTTTGTTGTTGTTTCTTTATTCTCTTTGTTTTTCTTTGTCGATTTGTTTTCTCTCTTTCCTTTTTCTGGTTTTTGTATTTTACTTCCCCTTTTGTTCTAAATTTTTCTTATTTTTTGCTTGTGCGTTTGTGGGCATACGCGCGTGCATATATGTAGGTATATGTGCATCCACGTGCGCGCGCGCGCCCTGTGTGTGTGCATGCGTGTGTGTGTGTGCACGCGTGGGAGTGTGTCTGCATGTATGCGTGCGAGTGTGTATGTGTGTGTGTGTGTGCGCACTGCTCGCGTGTGTATGTGTACGTGTGTGCACATGTGCGCGTGCATGTGTGTGAGTATATGTGCATCCACATGCGCGCGCGCGCTGTGTGTGTGTGTGTGTGTGTGTGTTTGCACGCGTGCAAACGTTTTACTGTGTCGGCGCCTGCTCGTGCCTATCTGTGTGTGTGTGTGTGTGTGTGTGTGTGTGTGTGTGTGTGTGTGTGAGTATGTGTGTGTGTGTGTTTTGTGTGTGAGTATGTGTGTGTGTGTTTGTGTGTGAGTATGTGTGTGTGTGTTTGTGTGTGAGTGTGTGTGTGTTTGTGAGTATACGTGTGTGTGTGTTTGTGTGTGTTTGTGTGTGAATATATGTGTTTGTGTGTGAGTATATGTGTGTGTGTTTGTGTGTGAATATATGTGTTTTGTGTGTGAGTATATGTGTGTGTGTTTGTGTGTAAGTATGTGTTTGTGTGTGAGTATCTGTGTGTTTGTGTGTGAGTATGTGTGTGTGTGTGAGTATGTGTGTTTGTGTTTGTGTGTGAGTATATGTGTGTATGTGTGTGTATGTGTGTGTGTGTGCCTGCCTGTATGTGTGCGCGCACGTGCACGTGTGTATATACCTGCGAGATATGCTAGTTATTCCTGTTCTGGCAAACATGACTGTCTGCAAGCGAGTTTCAGTGCTGGAAAGAAAGAAAGACATCAGCTGGACAGATTACAGGACAGCCACAATGTGTCAACAGAAACACACAGGTCTGCTCTTAGTTTGAATCTTTTCCTTTCAGGATATTCTGTTAATGATGGGGCAGGATAGCTCAATGGTCGGAGCACTCGCTTTCCCCCAGCCAAGGTTAACCAGCGTCCAGCGTGGTTACCAAGCGGATGGATGACCGTTTGCGCCGCGCCTTGGCTTCAGTACAGTCCCCCAGTTCACCCAGCTGTAAATGGGTACCTTCCCTTTTTAGGGTCAGGGAAGGTAAAGCAGCGAGGGAGAGGAGATGGGCGCCGCCCTCAATATGCTGGCCCTAGAGAAGCTGAGGTCTCTGATGCCTCTCTCCCCTACGACTGCATAGGTTATGGGACACCCCCCTTTACCTTACCCCCCCCCCCCCCTTAACTCTCATTAATGTCTTCAAAACCGCTGCAGTTTAAAACATCAACAATCCCTCCATTAAAGCCGAACATTTTGAAGACAGCCAACCAGGTGAAAAAAAGGACCCTACACCCCTAAAGAGGGCAGGTACCCATTTACAGCTGGGTGAACTGGGGAACTGTAGTAGTAATAATAATAATAATAATAATAATAATAATAATGTATGGAATTTATATAGCGCTGAATCTTGTAAAGCAACAAATCAAAGCGCTCAGATTTCATTTCATACCACTTTAAGTCACGGCAGATTTCTCCGTGAAATTCGGGCTGCTCTCCCCGGGGAGAGCGGGAGAGCGCGTCGCCACAAAGCGCTGCGCCACCCTTTTTTTTTTTTTTTTTCATGTCTGCAACTGTATTTGATTCCCTATCAGAGTGGCTTTTTTCTAAGAATTTTGCCAGGGACAACTCTCTTGTTGCCGTGGGTTTTTTTACGTGCGCTAAATAATTACGTGTAACACACGGGACCTCGGTTTATCGTCTCATCCGAAAGACTAGCGCCCAGACCACCACTCATGGTCTAATGGATGGGGAAAAAGTTTCCGGTCCAAACGGGGTACGAACCGCCGCACACTTCAGACCCGGACTTTTCGCTTTCTAGACAGGCGCGTTACCTCTAGACCACCGATCCACCGTACTGAAGCCAATGCGCGCAAACGGTCACCCATCCACGCTCGACGCTGCTTAACTTGGCTGGGGGAAAGCGAGTGCTCTGACCACCGAGCTATCCCGTCCCCAAAACCAGTGTGTACTTACAATCTCACAGTGATTCCCAGGTGGGATGAGTGAGTCAGAGTGCACGTTCTGGGTGACCCCCAGGGTGTTAAGCTGGGGAACGTCTGACAAGGGTGAGAACATGCTGGCAGCAACTCTGATCAGTCATTTCGAAAGCGCTGACATTTTTTTTTCTTCTCAAGGCAGAAAAGTTTTGATGAAAGGTTTCTGTGGCAGATGTTTCTAAGTGGAGGGTTTGTTTTTTTGTTTTTTCGTGTGTTTGTAGTGATTTTTTCTCTCTGTCTTTTCCTTTTTTTCTTGTACATATCGTTATTTTTTCATATTTTTCGTGGTTGTTGCTATCGTAGCTTCAGAAACTTTCTCTCTTTCTGTCTGTTTTCTTTTCTTCCCTTTTTCTTTGCATGGTGGCTTTTCTGGGTTTTGCGCGCTCTCTCTCTCTCTCTCTCTCTCTCTCTCTCTCTCTCTCTCCCCCTCTCTCTCCTTCCTTCCCTCCCTCTCTCTCTCTCCCTAAATCCCTCTCCCCCATCTCTCTCTCGCCCTCTCCCCACCCTCTGCCTCTCTCTCTTCCTCTCTCTCTCCCTTCCTCTCTCTCCCTACTCCCCCTCCCCCCCTCTCTCTCACACACGCACGCACGCACACACACACACAGAGCCACTGAAAAAGTTACCACACAAACAACACACACACACACACACACACACACACACACACACACACACACACACACACACACACACACGCACGCACGCACGCACGCACAAGCCTGTTCCGCTTTT
>CM054167.1:34608460-34630960 GCA_028751875.1 Rapana venosa | reverse complement strand
GAGAGAGAGAGAGAGAGAGAGAGAGAGAGAGAGAGAGAGAGAGAGAGACACACACACAGAGACAGACAGACAGACAGACAAACAGACAGAATGACAATGACAGTATTTCATTGTGGTAAGCTTGTTTAAAACCCTTTCACAAGGGGACAGTGGGAAAGGGACTGGGCACAAAACACATCCTTGATTGAATTAGGAAAAATGTGTCATGACCACATCCCACATGATCCTCAGGACATCGATTCCACATCATGGTGACACCATTCACATTCAGAGGACTTTTTGCGTAATCTCCTGACCCATTGCAAATGGGGGGGGGGGGGGGGGGGGAGGGGAGGGGCGGGGGGGGGGGGGGGGGGTAGGATGCACAATAAGCATACGTAACCTGCACTTTTAAACACTTTACATTATGATGTGGTGATAAACGGTTGACTCCGTGACAAAGTTTCCATGTCACTGTGTGTGTGTGTGTGTGTGTTTGTGTGTGTGTGTGTGTGTGGGCGCGTGTGTGTGTGTGTGTGGGCGCGTGTATGTATGTGTGTGTGTGTATGTGTGTGTATGTGTGTGAGTGTGTGTGTGTATGAGAGAGAGAGAGAGAGTGAGAGAGAGAGAGAGAGAGAGAGAGAGAGAGAGAGAGAGAGAGAGAGAGAGATTCGGATTGGGATAGTTTATTCATTAGGCCATGGCCCCTCATGAAGGGGATTGTGAACAAAACATACAACATGAAAACCATAAAACAGCAAATAAACACATTAATTCTTATAGATATGTAACAGAACCGCATGACTATGACGTGGCGATTTCTCTTAACTTGAATGCTTTAAGCAGGAACAGAGACAAATTCTGTACGTCCTTGTGTCTCACAGATGACATGAGTAAACTTAAGTTTGAAAAGACATGGCTGATGATAATATTTTGGCAATATATATCTTTCTCTAATATCTTGATAAGCTGGACAGCATAGCACAAAGTGTACTTCATCTGAAGAGAGAGAGAGAGAGAGAGAGAGAGAGAGAGAGAGAGAGAGAGAGAGAGAGAGAGAGAGAGAGAGAGAGACAGACAGACAGACAGACAGACAGAGAGACAGACAGAAAGAAAGACGGGCAGACGGGCAGAAACACAGTCATACAGAGAGATGAATTCCGATATCACAATAAAATGCTACTGAATATGAATCATGGACAACTTGGCAACTGCCTTGACGGCTTTCTTTCTTTTTCTTTCTTTCTTTCTTTCTGTCTTTCTTCCTTTCTTTTATTTTCTTTTTTTTTCTTTCTTTCTTTCATTTCCTTTTGTATGTTACTTTTTTTGTGCAAAAGTTCTCTGGCCCTAGGAATTCTATGACAACTTCGGTCATCTTCTCTTTCCTCACATCTTTTTCTCTTTACAACCTAATTTTTCTGCCTGTTTTTCAAACGCGCGCGCGCGCGCGCAGGGTGTGTGTGTGTGTGTGTGTGTGTGTGTGTGTGTGTGTGTGTGTGTGTGTGTGTGTGTGTGTGTTTGTGCGTGCATGCGTGTGTGTATATGTGGGTGCGTGTTTGAGTGTGTGTTATTATTCTTTTATTTCTTTATTCTTTTTCTTTCTTTTTATATTCTTTATTCTTTTATTTTGAGCATAATGTAATGACTCATGTGCCATTTTACATCTAGTCCCCGCGTGATTGCAGTTTTGTAAATTTTGTCATCCATTCCCACCGGCACACTATGGCCTACTCTTCCGAAAAGCGGAACAGGTTTTAACGTGTACGCAAGATGCTCTGCGCGAGTTTGCACACGGGGCCTCGGTTTAAAACGAGTGTAGTGTAGTGTAGTGTAGTGTAGTGTAGTGTAGTGTAGTGTAGTGTAGTGTAGTGTAGTGTAGTGTAGTATAGTGTAGTGCAATGTAGTGTACTGCGTGTAGTGCAGTGCAATGTAAAGTGATGAAGTGCAGTGTAGTAAAGTCTAGTTTTGTGCAGTGCAGTAATGTAGTGCAGTGTAGTGTAGTATAGTGTAGTGTAGTATAGTGCAGTGTAGTGCAGTGTAGTATAGTGTAGTGTAGTATAGTGTAGTGTAGTATAGTGTAGTGTAGTATAGTGTAGTGTAGTGTACAGCAGTGCAGTGCAATGTAGTGTACAGCAGTGCAGTGCAATGTAATGTAGTGTAGTGCAATGTAATTTAGCACAGTGTAGTGCAGTGTCGTGTAATGTAATGTTGTGTAGTGTAATGCAGTGTAGTGTAGAGCAGTATAATGCAGTGTAATGCAGTGTAGTGTAGTCACGGCAAATTTCTCCAGGTAGAATTCATTCTGGTCTCCCCAGAGACTGCAGCACCATAAGTGCAACGTCGCCCATTACAATTTAGCAATTACACGTCTGCCACCGTGATAACCCATGAGTGCAAACATCAGCTTCACACAAGATCAGAGACATACCATTTTATGGAGACCTGGGATTAGAACCCCTGCTCTCTTAGTTCTAGAAGAAGCTAGTATCTCTTTAACAGATACTGACCACGCTATCAGGAATAGAAGCTAGTATCTCTTTAACAGATACTGACCACGCTATCAGGAATAGAAGCTAGTATCTCTTTAACAGATAATGACCACGCTATCAGGAATAGAAGCTAGTATCTCTTTAACAGATACTGACCACGCTATCAGGAATAGAAGCTAGTATCTCTTTAACAGATACTGACCACGCTATCAGGAATAGAAGCTAGTATCTCTTTAACAGATACTGACCACGCTATCCAGAATGTTAACGCATGGCTACCACAGCTTCCATTGACACAAAATTCTTCTTCTTCGTCGAACGCACAGACAACGAGTTTTGTTGTTTGTTATACGGGCGAAAATGCGTCACGCTGCCGTTAAGCGCCTGACAAGTCAGGCCCAGCGCATCCGACTTCGGCATATAATAATGATAATAATAATAATAAATTGAATTTATATAGCGCTATATCTTGCAGAGACAAATCAAAGCGCTTGCACTCAACCCATCCTTACACATTCATACAACCAGTAACAATTAATAGTTGCAACATGTCCAAATGTCCACGCACGCACGCACACAAACACACACAGACACACACACACACACACACACACACACACACACACACACACACACACACACACACACACAGGTCACACACCCTGGCAGGGCGATAGAATCTCGGCTGTTGAAGGCAGGGAAAAGCTATGAGATGAAGCAGGAGAGGAAAATCTTAGGTTTGAAATGAATATGTCTTGAGACTGGATTTAAAAGTGTCATAGAAGGCTTATGGCGGAGAGAGAGTGAGAGAGAGAGAGAGGGAGGTCATTTCAGATCGATGGACCAGAAATAGAGAAAGAGCGACGGCCGACAGTGCACTGGCTGAATCTACGTATTCGTAAGCACAAGGTACCTGCAGCAGAGCGGAGGGATCGAGGAGTGTACAGGTGAAGACATTCACAGAGGTAGGAGGGTGCTGTTTTGTGGAGACATTTGTAACAGAGGGTACTGATCTTATAGTTTACTCTTTGTGGCACAGGCAGCCAGTGGCGAGATCGCAAGAGAGGGGTAATGTGCTCAGATTTTTTTCTTTGTGAGAGAATTGTATCTTTTAGGTCTTTCTGGGAAAAAGCAGGAGAGTGGACCAAGAAGGCAGAAAACACATAAGAAGACGGTGACAGGAAGAAAAGGAACAAGGCAGAAACAAAGAGAGGGATAGAAAAGGGGGATTTTTAGCAGAGAATTTCCAGAAGGTGGGGATGCTGTTTATACTGACAGACCCCCGGCATCCCCACGCGGGATACAGGAGATAACTGGCGACGCAATTTCGAAGATTAGCACCTGGTTATAATTATTAGCTTCCATTAATTAACCACAAAGAGACAACTGACGAAGCTACATCCAGCATTATCACACAGCTAGCACAGTTTCGAATGTCAAAAAAAGAGATAATGATAATGCCACCGGGACCATTATTGCCAGCTTCTGATCACCTCAAACATCCTCTGTCTAAGAGATTGGGGCGGGGGGGTGGGGGGGGGGGGGGGGGGGGGGGGAGAGACAGGTAGGGGGAGATCAATGTGGAAGATTCCTTCCTGACTTCAGTGAACAATGTCGGCAGCGCGCTGTGTGTCTCTCCGTGTCGCATCGATACAGTTACGGTTGACAAGTCAGCACTGTTTAGGGCTTTCTGGTGTGGTTTCTGCGTTGGTTTCTTTCCTATTTCTGCTGCTGTTTCTTCATCCTGCTGCTTGGTTTCTTTCAGTTCTGTTGCCCTCCTCCCCTTCAGATATGGTCTCTGCTTGGCTGAAGTCCTTCACTGTCACGTGACCGCAATGCTGGTTGCAAAATCTTCATTGGAAGGTGAAGGGCGAAATGCCTGCTGCAAACAGCACCTGGGTTTATCGTCTCACCCGAAATACTAGCACCCAGACCACTACTGGCGGATGGGCGGATCGATCCCACAGTTCTGGCTTTCTTGGCAGGTGTGTTATCTGTGGACACTTTTAGACCCCTTCTCTTCTTCCGTATCTGGAGTTAACATCAGTGCCGACTCCACTCTCCCTGAAAGTCCTTCGGATGAGACTATAAACCGAGGCCCGTGTGCGAACGCACGTAGAACATCCTTCGCACACGTTAAAACCTGTTCCACTTTTCGAAAGAGTAGGCCATTGTGTGCCTGTGGGAACAGATGACAAAATTTACAAAACCGTATACACACTGGGACTGGATGTAATAAAAGCACACGAGTGCTTATTCCATTATCTTTTAAATAAAAGAATAAAGAAAAGAATACGATATATATATATATATATATATATATATATATATATATATATATATATATATATAATATATATATATATATATATATATATATCTGCTACAAGAACCATTGGCATGAGCTTGTCATAGCCTTAAACGTCACAGGAGAAAATGACAATGCTATGAAGACCATAGTACGTGCTTATCATGACTTCAAAAATCACAGGAGATAATTACTAGGTACGTGATTATCATAACTTTAAACGTCACTGGAGATGACAATGCTATCAGGACCATTAGGACGTGACTGTCATTTAAAATGTCACACGAGATAATGACTGTGCTTTGCGAAGAACTAGCACGCGCTTATCCTAACACTGCATATCACAAAAGATAATGACTATGGTATCAGGACCATTATCACGTGCTAATCAATGTCACAAAAGATAATGACAATGGTATTATGACCACTGGCACGCGCTTATCATAAGTATCACAGGGGATCATGACACTGCTATAGTGACCATTAGCATTCGCATAGCTAGCTTTGAATATCATAACAGATAATGACAATGCTATCAGGAACATTAACACTTGCTTTGCTCCGAAAATGACTAGAGATAATGACAATGCTGTAGGGACCATTAGCACGTGCACAGCTTTGAACATCATAAAAGATGATGATAATGCTATCACCAACATGAGCATATGCATAACTTTATATATCACAGGAGATAATGACATTACTGTGGGGAACATTAGCACGTGCATGGCTTCAAAAATGGCAAGAAATAATGACAATTTATTTATTCATTTACTTTATTCTTTTATAACGAGGATAATGAAATAATCACTCATGCGCTTTTTACATTCAGTCCCAGTGTGTATGCGAATTTGTGAATTCTGTCATCTGTTCCCACCGGCTTATAATGGCCTACTCTTACGAACAGCGGGACAGGATTTAACGTGTTCGCAAGATGTTCTGCGTGCGTTCGCACACGGGGCCTCGGTTTATAGTCTCATCCGAAGGACTTTTGGGGAGAGTGGAGCCGGCACTGATGTTAACTCCCCTTGAACGGGAATCGAACCCAGGTCGTCAGATTGCGAGCGCGATGTTCTAACCACCAGGCCATCCCGTCCCCCTACAGGGACCATTATCACGTGCTTACCATAGCTTCAAATATCACAGGAGATAATGACAATAGTGTGGGAACATTAGCATGTGATTAACGTAACTCTAAATATCACAGGAGATAATGATAATGTTATCAGGAACATTAGCACGTGAACAACTTTAAATATCACAAGACATAACGACAATGCTATGGGGACCATTAGCACGTGCTTATCATAATTTCAAATATCACAGGAGATAATGACAATGCCACTGGGATCATAAGCATGTGCTTATCATAACTTTAAATACAAGAGATCATGCCACTGGGATCATAAGCATGTGCTTATCATAACTTTATATACCACAGGAGATCATGACAATGCCACTGGGATCATAAGCACGCCGCTTTCTGAAGCTGTTAATGCCGCGCCACAGAACACTGCCACTTGAGTGGTGAAGGTGAGGGGGGGGGGGGGGGGGGCAGGGGAGATCAACCAGGAAGATACCTAAATGACTTCAGCGATAAATGTCGCTAGATTCTCTCTCTCTCCATAATTTTTATTGACACAAGATGAGTGACATGTTGGCTGTTTTTGTTTTTAAATCTGTTCTTATTATTGTTACTTTATTGTCTATTTTCATATCTGTTGGGTTTTTTTTAATAGTTTTTCTTGTGCAGTAATAAATCAAGTCTTCTTTGTAAAGTCTTCAACCTCTCTCTCTCTCTCTCCCTGTCTCTCTGTGTCTGTCTGTCTGTCTGTCTCTCTCTCTCTCTGGGGGAACAGGATGGCCTGGTGGTTAGAGTGATACGTTCGTGATCTGCTGACCTCGGGTTTGAATCTCGTTCAAGAGAAGTTTTCCTCTAGACTTAACATCAGTGCGACTCCACTCTCCCCCAATGTCCTTCGGATGAGACAATAAGCCAAAGTCCCGTGAGCGAACGCACGCAGAACATCTTGCGCACACGTTAAAACCCGTTCCACTTTTCGGAAGAGAAGGCCATTGTGTGCCGGAGGGAACGGATGACAAAAGTTACAAAATTGCATATACACGGGGACTGGATGTAAAAGAGCACGTGGGTGATTACTCCATTATCCTCAAAATAAAGAATAAATTAAAGAATCTCTCTCTCTCTCTCTCTCTCTCTCTCTCTCTCTCTGTCTCTCTCTCTCTCTCTCTCTCTCTCTCTCTCTCTCTCTCTCTCTCTCTCTCTCTCTCCCTCCCTCCTTCCCTCTCTTTCTGTCTTTCGATCTATTTACACGGTGTATTACACTGTAACATCATACAGGAAACTGATACACAGAAAAGACAGGGAAAACCCCCCACTACAAAAATACTGCTCTTGCGACGACACACTTTCCCCTGGAGACAGCAGTCTGATTTTCCCGCAGAGAAATCTGTCGTCACTGAAAATAGTATGTAAGCTGTTCTAAGTGGATCCGTGGTCTAGAGGTCACGCCCCTGCCTAGAAAGCCAAAACTCCGGGTTCCAAGTGTGCAGTAGTTCCATCCCCGTTTGGGCCCGAAACTTTCCCCCCATCGATGACTCGTGGTCTGGTTTCTTGTCTTTCGGATGAGACGATAAAACCGAGGTTCTCGTGTGTTAAATTTAGTGCATGTAAAAGAATTCACGGCAGTTGTCCCTGGCAAAATTCTGTAGAAAAAAATCACTGTGATAAGAAAACAGCTACAGTTTCAGATAGGAAAAGAAAAAACTGGGTGGCGCTGCTGTTGTGGCGACGCGATTTTCCCGGGGAGAGCAGCCGAAATTTTACGTAGTGGTATACAATACAACACAATACAATGCAGTACAATAAAATACATACAACACAGTACAATATAATACAACACATTATACAGTACACTACAACACAACATAGTACAATAAAATACAATACAACACAATACAATACACTAGAATACAACACAATACAGTACAATACAACACAACACAATACAATGCAGTACAATACAACATAATACAGCACAGTACAATACAATACAATAACATACAATACAACGCATGCGTTACCGCACAGCACTTCCGCTTCCTGTCGAAAAATAACCGTTCAGGGGAGACAAATCAGGAAGGACGATAGCTCCAAGGGAAAGAACCCCCTCCACTCTGAGCGAAGGCTCAAACCCTTGACCTCCGACACCGTCAGATCAGGGGTGCGAAGCCTCTAACCACTAGACCACCCCATCACCCTGATGTGTGTGTGTGTGTGTGTGTGTGTGTGTGTGTGTGTGTGTGTGTGTGTGTGTGTGTGTATGTGTGTGTGTATGTGTGTGTGTGCGTGTGTGTGCGTGTGTGTGTGTGTGTGTGTGTACGTGTGTGTGTGTATGTGTGTGTGTGTGCGTGTGTGTGTATGTGTGTGTGTGTGCGTGCGTGCGTGTGTTGCTGTTGTCTTCGATTTTACGTCTGTTCACTCTCAGTGATATTAGACGAGAAAAAAAACCCCACCTATATACAAGGGGTGTATGAGTATTGAGGTGGTGGTGGAGGCCCTACTGAAAAAAGCGAGGGGGGAAAAGTAGTCTAATCATGAAAAGAAACCGCACAAAGCAAAAGATACAATAAAAAATTTAAAAAACCGAAACAAAAACATAAAAAGTGATTAACGTGCATGTGTGTGTATGTGTGTGCGTGCGTGCGTGTGTGTGTGTGTATGTGTATGTGTGTGTATGTGTGCGTGTGTGTGTGTGTGCGTTCCTCAGCTAGAACTCCGAGGTTTGCCAAAGGTGAGATTTTGCGTCTGCGACTGTTTGCCTTGCATTAAGGTAGCCACATTCCAACTTCGTGGATTGTATCTCAACACACCAGTAATGCATGCGGTTTTTGTTTGTTTTTTCAAAAGATGTTGTCATCCGTTCCTATCGTCACGTCTGAGCACATCACTCCTCTCTTGCGATCTCTCCACTGGCTGCCTGTGCCACAGAGAGTTAACTATAAGATCAGTACCCTCTGTTACAAATGTCTCCACAAAACTGCACCATCCTATCTCTGTGAATGTCTTCACCTGTACACTCCTTCTCGTTCCCTCCGCTCTGCTGCAGATACCTTGTGCTTACGAATACCGAGATTCAACAAATTCACCGTTGGCCGTCGCTCTTTCTCTGTTTCTGGTCCAGTGATCTGGAATGACCTCCCTCTCTCCCTTCGCCAAAATCCTACATATGACACTTTTAAATCCAGCCTCAAGACATTTATTCCAAATCTGATTTCCCCCCTCTTGTTTCATCTCAAATCTATCCCTGCCTAAAACAGCCCAAATCCCATCACCCTGCTAAAGTGTATAATCTTGTGTGTGTGTGTGTGTGTGTGTGTGTGTGTGTGTGTGTGTGTGTGTGTGTGTGTGTGTGTGTGTGTGTGTGTAGATTTGAACTTGTTAACTCTGTTAATTGTTATTGGTTGTATGTATGGATGTGTTGAATGCAAGTGCTTTGATTTCTTTTTGCAAGATATAGCGCTATATAAATTTCACTAATAATAATAATAATAATAATAATAATAATAATAATGATGATATAACAATAATAATAATACTAACTATTATTATTATTATTATTATTACTCTTCTGAAACGCGGAACGGAATTTAACGGGTGCACAAGATTTCTGCATAGGTTTTTACACAAGATCTCGACTTATAGTCTCATCCGAAGAATTTTTATAGAAGAGTGGAATGGATACTGTATCTCCTCGAACGGGTGTCTCTGAGGTGGCTCGAACCCGCTGCGCTAGAATGCAAGCTGAACGCTCTAACCACTAGGCTGCCCTGCTCCGCTATGACTGTGTTTGAGACAGGGAGCAGTACAAGGAGGGAGACGAAGAGGCAGACAGACAGAGAAAACGATGGGAAGACAACATCAGAGAGAGGACTGGCCTTGAGTGGAACGAAATTGCTACGGAAAGCAGAGGACCGCGGGGAGTGGAGGAAGCTGGTTGCAAAGTCTTCATTAGGTCCCACACGGTCCAAGGGACTACGGGATAGGTGAAGGTGAGGTGAGATGAGTTCAAATACAGGAAGAATGGGTTAAGTGTACTATAGCCTGAAGTGTAGCCACATATATGTGTAGAGAAAATAAGGACATGCGTACTATAACCTGGAGTGAAGCCACATATCTGTGTAGAGAAAATGAGGACATGTGTACTATGGCCTGAAGTGTGGCCACATATCTGTGAAGAAAATGAGGACATGTGTACTATAGCCCGAATTGTACCTGCGTACCTATGTGTGGGGAAAATGAGGACATGTGTACTATAACCTAAAGTGTAGCCACATATCTGTGAATAAAGTGAGGACATGTGTACCATAGCCTGAACTGTACCACAATATCTGTAGATAAAATGCGGACATATGTACTATAGCCTGAAGTGAACCCACGTATTTTAATGAGGACATGTGTACTATAGCCTGAAATGTATCCACATATCTGTCTTCCGATTGATAATCAAGAGAAGGGAGGTAATAAAGACAGCAGGTGTGGCTGGATGATGTCCCCTGTGCTAAATGTCAAACATTTGCTAGCTCTGAGGTTACCGATAATTACTGATCGACAACCTCTCTTCTGGTTTTCAGGGTGTCTGAGAGAGAGAGAGAGAGAGAGAGAGAGAGAGAGAGAGAGAGAGAGAGAGAGAGAGAGAGAGAGAGAGAGAGAGAGAGAGAGAGAGAGAGAGAGAGAAGAGTGAGAGGGGGGGGGGGAAGAAAAGGGAGAGAGAGATAGAGGGGGGGGGGGGATATAAGGATAACTGTGTTGTTGCCAAAGGCTGGAACAGACCAGCTTGAAGTGAATTATCAACCATCGCGTCGCACATGTCCCCCTCTCCCCTCTCCCTCCCTCCCCCCCCCCCCTCCCCCCCATCACCTGACAACGACCATCTTGGTCGACGATTATTATTGTTCTTTTCGTTGTCATCACTGTAGTTGCAGTTGTTGTTATTGTTGCTGCTGTTTGTGGTTGTAGTTCTTTGTCCGTGTTGATTTTTTCTCTTCTTTAGTATTGTTGTTTTCGTTATCACTGTAAGTGCAGTTGTTGTTATTGTTGCTGATGCTGTGGTTGTTCTTTGTCCGTGTTTTTTTTCTCCTTCTTCTTCATCGTCTTCATCATCATCATCATCTTCTTCATCTTCTTCTTCGTCGTCGTTGTCGTCGTTGTCGTCGAACGCTCAGACAGCAACTATTGTTCTCTGTTATATGAGCGAAAATGCGTTGCGCTGCCGTTAAGCGCCTGACAAGTCAGGCCCAGCACATCCAACTTCGGCATAAGAGAGAAATGTTATATTTTAAGTCTTTCTGGAAGAAAAGGCAGGCGAATGGACCAAGAAGGCAGAAAATAAGACAAGAAGGAGGTGACAGGAAGAAAAGGAACAAGGCAGAGACGAAGAGAGGGATAGAAAAGAGGAGATTTCTAGCACAGAATTTCCAGAAGGTGGAGATGCTATCTATACTGACAGGCCCCCGGCATCCCCACGGGGAATTTCCCCTTTTTAACTATTTTTATTCATTTAACTCTAACCCATAACTCTTAATGAAACCTTCAAGAAAGTTTAAACCTCAAACTTCAAGACTTTCTCAAAATACTTCACAACCACTCAGCCCCATGTGCACTTCCTTACAAACCAAAAAAAAAAAAATCTGGTAGATAAAGGATTAATGATGACTGCAGGAGATGCTCATTACGGCGTTTGATATTGATGCGGATGTTGATGTGATATTTAACGTGATATTGACGTGATATTTTATGTGATAATGACGTGATAGTGATGTGATAAAAATGTGATATTGACGTGATTGTGATGTGATATTGACGGGGCTGTGACGTGATACTGACGTGATTGTGATATTGACGGGGTTGTGACGTGATACTGACGTGACGGTGACAGGATATTGACGTGCTTGTGACGTTATATTGACGTGATAGTGATCTCCAATGACAGTGGCTGATAGCAGTGAGATTGACAGGCTGTTTTTTATATTGTCGTCTGCTGAGGATTGCAGTAATGGCTGCCAAAGCTTTTGGGCTTTTTTATATTTTATGGTAGCTTTCTCTCTTTTTCGTTTGTTTCTTTGATTTTTTCTTTTATGAGTTCCTTTCTTTGTTTCTGTCCTTTTCTTTCTTTCTGTTTGTCTTTCTTTGATTGCTTTCTTTCGTTCATTCTTTCTTTCATTTTCTTTCTTTCTTTCTTCCTTCCTTCTTTTCTTTCTGTTTGTCTTTCTTTGATTTCTTTCTTTCTTTGTGTTTCTTTCTTTTTCTCTTCCTTTCTTTCTGTTTGTTTTTCTTTGATTTCTTGATTTCTTTCTTTCAATCTTTCTTCCTTTGATTTCTTTCTTTCAATCTTTCTTTCGAGTTCCGTTCTTTCTTTCTTACTTTCTTTCTTTCTGTTTCTATTTCTCTTTTTTGCTTTGATGCTTTTGTTTTCCTTCTTCTTTTTTTTTTTTTTTTGGTTCTTTCTTTCTTGGGATCTTTAAGCTTTGTTTATTAATGAGAGTAATGATAACTGTGCGATTTCTCTTTTTTGTATTAGTTTTTTTTTTCTTTATAATTATTTTCTCCCCTTCTTTCTCTTTTCTTCCACACTTTCTTTTCCCCTTCCATCATCATCATCATCATCGTCGTCGTCGTCGTCGTCGTCATCATTATCATCATCGTCGTCGTCGTCGTCATCATCATCATCACCACCACCACCATCATCATCATCAACATCATCATCATCATCACCACCACCACCACCATCATCACCATCACCATCATCATCATCACCATCATCACCACCATCATCATCACCACCATCATCATCACCACCACCATCATCATCACCATCATCATCACCATCACCATCGCCATCATCATCACCATCATCATCATCATCTTCCATCCATTTTTCCTTTTTCTTTCTTTCTGTCTTTCTTTCTACTTTAAACACCCCCCCCCCCCCCCTCTCCCCACTTTCCCCCCAATTTGTTTTGTACGTCTATGTATGCATGTATGTATGTATGTATGGATGGATGTATGGATGAATGGATGGATGGATGGATGGATAAATAGATTATCTAGCTGTGTGTGAGTGAGTGCGCGCGTGCATGTTTGTGTGTTTCTCTCTCTTTATCTATTGGGGGACGGGAAAGCCTAATGGTCAGAACATTGCGCTCGCAATCTGACGACCCGGGTTCGATACCCGTTCAAGGGGATATTTTCCCCTGGAGTTAACATCAGTGCAGACTCCACTCTCCCCAAAAATCCTTCGGAGGAGACTATAAACCGAGGCCCCGTGTGCGAGCGCACGCAGAACATCTTGCGCACACGTTAAATCCTGTTCCGCTTTTCGTAAGAGTAGGCCACATTGTGTGCCGATGGGAACGGATGACAGAATTAAGAAAACCGCATACACACGGGGACAGGATGTAAAAAAAACACATAAGCGCTTATTCTATCATCCTCAATATAAAAGAATATTAAAAAATCAATCAATCAATCAATCAATCTATCTATCTATCTATCTCTCGCTCTCTCTCTCTATCTCTTTCTCTCCATCTCTTTATTTCCATCTTTCTTTCTTTCTCTCTTTATTTCTTTCTCTCTTGCTTTCTTTCTTTCTTTCTTTCTTTCTTTCTTTCTTTCTTTCTCTCTCTCTCTCTCTCCTCTCTCTCATTTCTCTCTCTCCTCTCTCTCTCTCCTCTCTCTCTCTCTCTCTTTCTTTCTTTCTCTCTTTATTTCTTTCTTTTCTTTCTTTTTTACTTACTATCTCTCTTTCTTTCTCTATTTTTTTCTTTCTGTCTTTTGTCCCCATCTCTCTCCATTACGGACTAATAGCAGTGACGTCCCTTTGGTTGTCTGCTCTGACCTTTTTTTCGTGTCCTCATTACAGCCCTTTCGCTGTTGCCTGTGTTTGAGTTATTTTTCTATTTCACTGCGTCTGTCTTCTGCTGCCGTGTGCTGTCCTTCTTGTTGGGTTCTCTCTATCTCTCTCATTTTTATAATGATTTGACATGATCTTTTTCGCTTTGGTCTCATGTTCTTCTTCTCTTTCTGTTAGTTCTTTGCTTCATTCTCTCTCTCTCTTTCCAACTGTGACTGACGTCACATAACTCTATACCGGGACTGGATAAAACAAAAAAGCACCGTGAGCTGTCCATATCCTCGATTTAACATAATAAACGAATAAATACATCTTTTGTCTTTCCTCCTCTTTCTTCTCTCTCTCTGTCTCTCTCTCTCTCACTCTCTTCTCACTCTCATTCCCCTCCCCCCTCTCTCTCCCTCTTCCTCCCTCTCCCTTCTCTCTTTCCGTTTCTGCAATACTTTATAGCTCGTCCCCCTCTTTTTCTATCCCTCATGTCTTCTTTGCTCACTCATTTGTACTCTCTTTCCTGCCCTTCTCTCTCTCTCGTCCAACCTCTATCTTGCTTTTCGTTCATTTTAAATGATAGGTGTTTTTTTTCGTCATTCATACAATATATTTTTTGCTTTGGTTTGGTACGTGTTTTGCCTGGTTTGTTGTTCTTTTTGTCAAGAGTGGCCATTGTTTGCCTTATGCGATTCCTGCTTTAAATAAATTTCATCATTCATGACATTCAAAAACATTCATTCACTTCTCTCAAGCATCTTGCCAACGAACGTTAAATCCTGTCCGCTTTTCGCAAGAGTAGGCCATTGTGTGCCGCTGGGACAGATGACGTAATCTGACAAAAAAACCGCATACCACACGGTGGACTAGATGTAAAAGCCACCTAATGCTTATTCCATTATCCTCTCTATCAAAAATTACATCCCTCCTCTCTCTCCCCCTCCGTCGCTCTCCCTCTCTCCCCCCTCCTCCCTCTCCTCTCCTCCATCCTCCTCTCCCCCCATCGTCTCCCCTCTCTCCCTCCTCGTCTCCCTCCCTCTCCCTCCATCGCTCTCCCTCTCTCTCCCCTCCATTCCTCTCCTCCCTCTCATCGCTCTCCCTCTCTCTCCCTCCATTGCTCTCCCTCTCTCCTCTTCCGCTCTCCCTCTCCTCCTCGCTCTCCCTCCTCTCTCCCTCCATCGCTCTCCCTCTCTCTCCCTCCATCGCTCTCCCTCTCTCTCCCTCCATCGCTCCCTCTCCTCCCTCCATTCGCTCTCCCTCTCTCTCCTTCGCTTCTCTCCCTCGCTCTCCCTCCATCTGCTCTCCCTCTCTCTCCCTCCATCGCTTCCCCTCTCTCTCCCTCCATCGCTCTCCCTCTCTCTACCCTCCATCGCTCTCCCTCTCCTCTCTCTCCATTGCTCTCCTCCATCGCTCTCCCTCTCTCTCCCTCCATTGCTCTCCCCTCTCTCTCCCTCCATCGCTTTCCCTCTCTCTCCCTCCATCGCTGTTCCTCTCTCTCCCTCCCTCCATCGCTCTCCCTCTCTCTCCCTCCATTGCTCTCCCTCTCTCTCCCTCCATCGCTCTCCCTCTCTCTCCCTCCATTGCTCTCCCTCCATCTCTGTCCCTCTCTCTCCCTCCATCGCTCTCCCTCTCCCTCCCTCCATCGCTCTCCCCTCCTCTCCCTCCATCGCTCCCCTCCATTGCTCTCCCTCTCTCTCCCTCCATTGCTCTCCCTCCATCGCTCTCCCTCTCTCTCCCTCCATCGCTGTCCCTCTCTCTCCTCCCTCCATCGCTGTCCCTCTCTCTCCCGTTTCTTTGCCAGTTTTTTTTTTCTTTTTTCCTTTCCACTCTTTGCTTCTTGTTTGTTTCTTTGCTCACTTTCCTGTTTTACAACCGAGACTCTAGGCCACATAGCTACCAACACCACAACGCACTATTTCGCAATAACACATAGAACTACTCTTGGCTGGTGAACGTATAAGATTCAAAATTCTACACCAAGAATTTCAGAATTACCAACAAGGATATGTATCTATCTACCACCTCAACTGGACTCTTCAAAACTCTTTTACCCTACCCCGCCTGTTTATAATTTTCGAATACTTAGCAGCTGTGGGGTAGCGTTTATGAATCACTGGGTGTATACTGACCCCCTCTTGAGAAAGGAGAGGTCAAAGTAACGTGTCAGACCGACCTTAAATTGGAGAAAGACGAGGTCAAAGCAAAGCCCACAGGAGCATCGCTAAAAGTAGCCAGCAAAATAATACGATCAGGATCTCCCACAGAAACGCGATATCTTTTACACACTTCACACAAAGCTATGAGATCACACGGACAGATCCATCCTTCACACAGTCCATGAGATCGCACAGAAAGTCCCACCATTTGCACAATTCACACAAAGCTGAGAGATCACATAGGTAAAGGTAAGGTAAAGGAGTCCCATAACCTATAAGGTCGTAGGGGAGCGAGGCGTCAGAGACCTCACTTCTCTAGGGCCAGCATATGAGGTCGGCGCCCATCTTCCTCTCCCATGCTGCTTTACCTCCGACCCTAAGAGCAGTACTATTTTCACAGCTGGTGAACGGAACTGTATGAAGCAAGCGCACAAACGGTCACCCATCCAACTGTAACCACATTCGACATGCTTAACTATGGCTGGGGGAAAGCGAGTTCTCGATCCACTGAGCTATCCGTCCCCACAAGAAGTCTATATTTCACACAAAGTTATAGGACTCAGTAGTATTCTTCGCAAAAAGCTATGAGATCACACGGACAGTCCCATCTTTCACACAATTCACATAAAGCTTGGAGATTACACCGACAGTCCTATCTTTCACACACAGCTGTGAGATCACACAGATAGTCCTTTTTAAACACAATTCACATAAAACTATGAGATCACATACAGTCCCATTTTCCCCACACTCCACATAAATTTATGAGATCACACACATAGTCCTATATTTCACACAATTCACACAAAGTTATGAGATCACACAGACAGTCCCTTCTTTTGCACAATTCACTCAAAGCTATGACATCACACAGACAGTCCTATCTTTCACACAAAGCTTTATCACACAGTCTTATCCTTCACACAAAAGCTATCAGATCACACAGAGACCCATATTGCACACACTTCAACGCAGTTATGAGATCACAATGACAGTCCCATCTTTCACACCTTCACACAAAGTTATAAGATCACACAGACAGTCCTATCTTTAACACTTCACACAGTCTCATCTTTCACACAGTTATGAAAGAACCCAGTCCCATCTTTCACACAGTTATGAAAAAACCCAGTCCCATCTTTCACATAGTTTACACAAAGCTTTGAGATCACACAGACAGCTCTACCTTTCACACAAACATAAGATCAGACAGACAGTCCCATCCTTCACACACTTCCCATTTCACACCTTCACTATGAGCGAACACAGAAAGTTGAATCCCTTTACATAGTTTACACAAAACCTAAAGACAGCACAGAAAACTCCCATTATCACTTTTGCCAAATGATCAAACGGTTTCCTTTCTAATAATATATAGATGCGCTGTAGATGACATGTCATGTATAAAATTGCTGGATTAAAACAGACAGACGAGTTTGTATTTTCTTCGTGAATCCAGTACCTGTCTTTGTGCAAGTCTGTCTGCATGTCTGTGCATGTCCATGAAAGACTTGCAAAACAGTGTACACTAGCTTCCGTAAGAAACCAAAACGTAAGATTTCAGAAAAGGCGATCTGTCTACATGTCCACAGCACAAGAAGAAGCATGTACAACAGCGAAGGGATCGTGAAAGCAATAATTCCACAGTGGAGGACTGTCAAGAAACGAACGAATACCTCCCATGTAAATCTTGCTGAAAATATGCAGCATCTACAAGAGGCACGGAATCGGTAACCACATCTCTAGTCTCTCACAGCCTGGTTGAATACAATCCCAAACTTCTGTTCGTCAAAAAAACTTGATGGCATTGAAAAAGGACATAGGCAGAAACATGGATGATAGAGAATGGGGGGGGGGGGTAGAGCCTGTAAAGAAGGGGAGGAAGGGGGAGAGGGAGGGGGAGAGAGGGAGGGGGAGAGAGAGGGGGGAGAGAGAGAGGGGAGAGAGAGAGGGGAGAGAGAGAGAGGAGAGAAAGAGGGGAGGAGAGAGAGGGGAGAGAGAGAGGAGAGAGAGAGGGGAGGAGAGGAGAGAGGGGTGAGAGGGGGGAAGAGGGGAGAGAGAGGAGAGAGAGAGAGAGGAGGAGAGAGGAGAGTGAGATAGGGGATGGAGAGAGAGGGAGGGAGAGAGAGAGGGAGGAGAGAGAGAGGGATAGAGAGATAGATAGAGAGGGGGGAGATAGGGGGGAAGAGGGGGAGAGAGGGGGGTCGGGGAGAGAGAGGGGGAGAGAGAGAGGTAGATAAAGAGAGAGAGAGGGGGGAGAGAGAGAGGGAGAGAGGGGGTGGGGGAGAGAGAGCGAGCGAGAGAGACAGATAGAGAAAGAGAGAGAGAGAGAGAGAGAGAGAGAGAGAGAGAGAGAGAGAGAGAGAGGGAAGGGAGAGAGAGAGGGAGGGAGGAAGGAAGAGAGACAAAGACAGAAACGACAGACTAGCAAACAGCTTAGATAGCGACTGACAGAACATCAGAAAAAAGACATAGGTAGATAGACAGATGCAAGAGAGACAAAAAGAGAGACAGACAGACGGAGAGAAAGAGACAGGCACAGACGAGACAGATAATCAGACAGATTGACAGAAGAAAGAGAGAGAGAGAAAGAGACATATAGAGAGAGGGGTGGGGAGAGAGAGGGAGGGAGAGTGAGAGAGAGGGAGGGAGAGTGAGAGTGAGAGAGAGAGAGGAGTGAGAGAGAAAGACACAGAGAGAGCGAAAAGACATAGAAAGATAGGCAGGCCAACAGGAAGACAGACAGACACACACACCACCACCATCACCACCACCAACAACAACAACCACAAACGCACACACACATACCACCCGGAAACCCCCACCACCACCCTCAACAACACCTCCCCCCCCCCCCCCCACACACACACTGACCTTTCTTCTCATAGTGCATCACGCGGTAACTAGGCTCCACCCCGTGCTTTAACCCATTCAGATCAGCCGCCGAGTACTCGCTCATCTGGCACGACTGCTCATTGAAGGAAAAGTCGAAGCTGCTGCACTGGAAGGTCGTCTGCGTCAGGCACAGCTGTGCGCATGCGCCCAGCGTGACCCCGTACATGACCTTGTTGTAGATCTGGTAGCCGTCCACAATGGGGAGGGAACCCACGCCGTAGTTGACGAAGTGTGTGGTGGGGCCATCTGGGGACAGGGAGGTTTGAGTAGGAAGGTCGTGAACAAGTTAAACTTGTTAAAGCGAAGACTAGTTTGTAAGTTCATCATTATCATCATCAACATTATTATCATTATTATCGTCATCATCACGATCATCATCATCGTCACCACCATTATTATTATTATTATCATCATCAACATCATCAGCATCATCACCACCATCACCACCAACCACAACCATCTACCACCACCAATACTATCAGCATCAGCATCACCACCACACCCACCATCATCACCATCTCATTACCCCCACCCGCCACCTCCTCCTCCTCCTCACCACCGCCATAATCATCATCGTCGTCATCATCACCATCATCATCACCATTACCACCACCACGAACCGTCATCACCAACACTACACACCATCATTACCACATCACCACCACTACTACCACCACTATCATCATCACAACCACCACCACCACCATCATCATTGAGGTCATCGTCATTTCATTACCTCGTTTTCATCATTATCATCAAGAAGAAGATTATTTGATTGATTGATTGATTGTTTGATTGAATCTTTAATGGGTAAAGAATTAGGCACGATAAAGGCCTTTTACGATTCTGCCCACAAACTTGAAGTAATTAAAAACAAAAGGAAGCAAAAACCAAAAGAAAACATAAACAACCGACAAAAATGGTGGAAACTCTACCTTGAACAAATTAACAAATTCAGAAAGACTTGGGGGTAAAGCCCATTAAACTGAAGAAGAGGAAGACGGAGGAGGAGAAGGAGGAGGGGGGGGGGGGAGAACGAGGAGGAGAAGAAGAAAAACAACAACTGACAACGACAACGACAACAATAACGACAACAACAACAACCCATCAGACAAGTGGTTCCAGCCATCATGCCATGCGTCGTTCTTCAGAAGAAAACGAACCGCACACAGCATCACTCCACATCTAAAATCGATGGACATTAGTGCACTACAAAGACGTTGATTCCTCCATCCGTAGATGAACTGATTTATTAATCCCTCTTAAAAAAACCCAACTATTAATAAAATTAATTATTTAACAGAACTTTGAGTCCCCTGATCTTTATTGTGGAATGCCATCTCATGTCATGTTACACGACACTCCACTCCAGTTCACACACAGAGACAAAGAGAGAGAGTGAGAGAGTGGGGGAGGGGAGAGGGAAAGAGAGTGAGAGAGAGAGAGGGGGGGGGGAGAGAGAGAAGAGAGAAGAGAGAGAGAGAGAGAGAGAGAGAGAGAGAGAGAGAGAGAGAGAGAGAGAGAGAGAGAGAGAGAGAGAGAGAGAGGGAGAGAAACAGACAGGCAGGCAGAGACAAAAAAGAGAGAGGCAGAGAGAGACCCATAGAACAGAAAAGAGAGAGAGAAACAGGAAGAGAGAGGGTAGCACACACAGATATTAAGAGGCATACAGAGAGAGAGAGACAGAGAGAGAGAGAGAGAAACAGACAGACAGACAGACAGACAGACAGACAGGCGGGCAAGGCAGACAGAGACAGAGAAACACAGAGACTGAGAGAGAGAGAAATAAAGAGAGATAAACAGACAGAAAGAGACAATGAGAGAGAATGAGAGAGAGAGAGAGAAAAGAGAGAGAGAGAGAGAGAGAGAGAGAAGAGAGAGAGAGAGAGAAAGCGTCAGACAGAAAGAAAAAAGAAAAAAGAAAAGAGAAGAGAGACACACACACACACAATATGTAGACAGATAGACAGACATAAGACAGACACACACACACACACACACACACACACACACACACCACGCACACACACACACACACACACACACACACACACACACACACACACACACACACACACACACACACACACACACACACAAACACAAATATGTAGATAGATAGACAGACAGATAGACAGACATAGAGACAGACATACAGACAGACACACACGCGCGCGCACACACACACACACACACACACGCACACACACACGCACGCACGCACACAGAGACAAATATGTAGACAGACATACAGACAGACAGACCAAACACACACAAATATGTAGACAGACAGACATACAGACAGACATACAGACACACCACAACACAGCACACACACACAGACACAAGACACACACAAACACAAACCACCCCCCCCCCCCACACACAACACACACACACAACACCCCCCCCCCCCCCCCCACACACACACACACGGACCCCTCCTCTCACCTAGTACCCTCTCATAGAAGTCGGCCCCGTGATGGAACTTGACGCCTGATCCACTGGACTCCACGTTCAAGTCTGTCAGCCAGCAGTTCCGGTGCTGCGGCTCGTAGTCGAACCCCTTGCAGTGGAACGTCATTTCGAAGACGCATCTGCGCGCGCACTGCTCCACGCTCACTTCCGGTACCTTCCGTTTGTGCGAGACTGTGATCACGTGATTGGGCAGACGATTGAATAGCTTTTCGAAGGCACCTGTGGACAAAGAATTTGTTTGGGAGGGGTCAAATCATTGAAAATAGGCTGGGTATAGATAGACTTTCAAATTTCAACTTTTATTCAAGAAAGTCATTCTGCGCCTGGGCTTTATCACAGTCCTTGATTAAACCATTGACGCTGGGGGCAACAGCAAAGTGAGAGGCTGTATGACCAGTGGCTTTCAGGGAATTCCACTTTACAGCTTAGTCTTTAGTGATCGACTGTGACTCTCTGACTAGGAGGCTTGACTTATGTGCTGCCGCCCTGGGGGCTGGATAAGCAGTCGTGTGCTGTCATTTTTAGACCTGGTCCCCGTGTGCGTGCGGTTTTGTAAATTTCGTCATCTGAGACTTCAAACCGAGGTTCCGTGTGTGCACGCGGAACATCTTGCGCACATATTAAAGCCTGTTCCACCCGTTGGAAGAGTAGGCCATTTCATGCCCGTAGGAGGAACAGAGATAATATTACTTTTGTTTCTGAAAAAGCCATGCACATGGGTGTGGTGTTAAGATATCATCCCTGAATTCGGAATATATATATATATATATATATATATATATATATATATATATATATATAAGGTAAAAGGAGTCCCATAACCTATAAGGTCGTAGGGGAGCGAGGCGTCACAGACCTCACTTCTCTAGGGCCAGCATAATTGAGGGCGGCGCCCATCTCCTCTCCCTCGCTGCTTTACCTTCCCTGACCCTAAAGAGGGCAGGTACCCATTTACAGCTGGGTGAACTGGGGGAACTGTACTGAAGCCAAGGCGCGCAAACGGTCACCCATCCAACTGGTAAACCACGCTCGACGCTGCTTAACTTGGCTGGGGGAAAGCGAGTGCTCCGACCACTGAGCTATCCCTTAATTTATGTTGCACCCTTCAGCAATATTCATGAGGCTCAAAGCGCTGTGCAGGGGTGTTTCTAAAGACTACAACATTCAGATTTCATTTGACATTCATTGTCTCGCAATACACCTTCCGTCACGCAATATTCACATACAACAAACAAAAAAGATAATACTGAAATAACACAGGAACACCATCCGCA
>CM054167.1:34545960-34593460 GCA_028751875.1 Rapana venosa | reverse complement strand
TCTCTCCTTTCCCCCTCATCTTTCTCTCGCTGTCTCTCTCTCCAATCTCTCTCTTTTGTCTCTGTCTGTCTCTCTCTCACTCTTTCTCCTTTTCTCTCTCCCCCCCCCCTCCCCCCTCTCTCTCCCTTCCATCTCTGTCTATCTGTCTCTCTCTCTCTCCTCATCTATCTGTCTCTCCCCATCTCTCTATCTGTCTCTCCCCATCTCTCTGTCTCTCCCCATCTCTCTATCTGTCTGTCTCTTCCCCATCTCCCCATCTCTCTGTCTCTCCCCATCTCTGTCCGTTCCTCTCTCCCATCTCTCTGTCTGTCTCTCCCATCTCTCTGTCTCTCCCCTATCTTTCTGTCTGTCTGTCTCTCCCCATCTCTCTGTTTGTCTGTCTCTCCACATCTCTCTGTCTATCTGTCTCTCTCTCTCCATCTGTCTGTCTCTCCCCCCATATTTCTATCTGTCTGTCTCTCTCTCTCCCTATCCCTTTGTCTATCTGTCTGTCTGTCTCTCTCCATCTATCTATCTGTCTGTCTGTCTCTCTTATTATATTCACGGGCCTGGAAAAAAGGAAGTTAACATTCCATTATTCTAACCTTGAGAAAAACAACAACTTATACTGCCATTCTTGTTCGAAAGATGATCCCCCACATCTCTTTCTATCTGCTTTCTTTCTTCTGCTTCTCTTTTCTCAATCTCCAAATCTCTGTCTGTCTCTGTCTGTCTGTCACTCTGTCTGTCTGTCTTTCTCCGTGTCTCAAACGCGCGCGCGCGCACGCACACACACAAACTCACACATACATGCATAATATATACAACACAAAACACACACACACAGTTATGTACATGTGCACGCACGCACACACACACACACACACTACATACACAAAATACTTATGCACATCCGCACTCACGCACGCACACACAATAAAGTCTTATGCACATCCGCATGCGTACGCTCACTTACAACACACATACACACACACACAACACACACACACAACATACACACACATACACACACACAACACACACACACACACACACACACACACACACACACACACACACACACACACACACACACACACACACACACCACACATACACACACACACACACACACACACACACACCTTCGGATGAGACTATAAACCGAGGCCCTGTGTGCAAACGCACGCAGAACATCTTGCGCACACGTTAAAAACCCGTTCCGCAATTCGGAGGAGTAGGCCATTGTGTGCCGGTAGGAGCGGATGACAAAGTAAAAATAAAAACAACCCAGCATGCACACAGGCTCGTGTTTAGACACCATCCCGGAAAACGGAACACGGCTACCTATATGACGGGGCAAAAACCACGATCGCATACGCATAAATCTGAGAACAGATGACAACATTTATAAAACCGCATACACACAGGAACTGGATGTAAAAAAAAGAATGCTTATTCCATTATACCCGATATAAACAAATAAATAAATAGATAAACACATCAAACGGAGGGGAAGAAAAACTCTCGAGGATAATTAGTATTTTGCCTCTTGAAGATGCAGACTGCCCTTACGATCAGAAACATCATTACCATCATCTCTGTCTCTCTTTCTCTCGGTGTCTGATTCATCAGTCTTTCTCTGTCTCGATCATTTTTTCTGTGTCTCTTTCTGTCTGTCCGTCTGTCTGCCTGCCTGACTGTCTCTGCCGGTCTGTCTGTCTGTCTGTCTGTTTGTTTGTTTGTCTGCCTGCCTGTCTCTGCCTGTCTTTGTATCTGTCTTTCTCTGTCTCCTGCTTGCCTGTCTGTCTCTCTGCGTCTGTCTGTCTCTCTTTCCTTCTTACTTCCTTCCTTCATTTCTTCCTTTCTTTCATTCATTCAATATCATTCATTCTTTCTTTCTTTCTCTGTTTCTCCCCCGCCCTCTCTCTCTCTCTCTTTCTTTCTTTTTCTTCTTTCTTTCTCTGCTGTCTGTCTCTCTCTCTTTCCTTCTTACTTCCTTCTTCATTTCTTTCTTTCTTTCATTCATTCAATATCATTCATTCATTCATTCTTCTTCTTTCTTTCTTTCTTTCTCTGTTTCTCTCTCTCTCTCTCTCTCTCCTCTCTCTCTCTCTCTCTCTCTCTCTCTCTCTCTTCTCTCTTCTCTTTCTGTCTGTCTGTCTGTCTTTCATTCTTTCTTTCTCTCTTTCTTTCTTTCTTAAACACACAAACAAATCCACGCATGACTAACAACTACAACGTTTTTGATTATACTATTTTGCACCTCTGATTTTATCCTCTCTGTCTGTCTGTCTGTCTGTCTGTGTGTTTTTACTTGAAGTTATTAGTTGTGGTTATTAATGACAATCCCTACACAGGACAAGGACCATATGAAAAAATAGTATAATGTTAATATTTGTCTCTATCCTCAAGAAAACAGATTATCAATCAATCAATCAATTTCTCTCTCTCTGTCTCTCTGTCTGTCTCTCTCTCTATCTATCTCTCTCACTCTTTCTCTCACTCTGTGTGTGTGTGTGTGTGTGTGTGTGTGTGTGTGTGTGTGTGTGTGTGTGTGTGTGGTGTGTGTGTGTGTGTGTTGTGTAGATCTAAGCTTTCTGTCTGTCTCTCTATCTCATTCCGTTTCTCTTCATCCATTTCGTCTCTCTCTGTTCTCCCTCTCTGTCTCTCTCCTCTGTCTCTCTCTCTTCTCTCTCTCTCTCTCTCTCTCTCTCTTCTCTCTCTCTCTCTCTTCTCTCTTCTCTATTTTATCCCCTCTCTTTCTCTCTATCTCGCTCTCTGTTTCTGTGTCCCGCTGTCTGTCTGTCCCCTCTATCATCTCATCTCTCACTCTATTTACATACATACATATATACATAATATATATATATATACATACATACATTATATATATACATACATATATACATACATACACATACATACATACATACATGCATATATATATATATATATATATATATATATATATATATATATATATATATTATATATATTATATATATCACTCTTTCTGTCTGTCTGTCCTCTCTCTCTCTCTCTCTCCACTCTCTAAAAAAAACCAAAACATCTCCAACACTGTAATCAATATCTACAGCAGCATCAATACATAAGCGGTAATGCCCACAGCTCTGGCCATCTTGTTATCCATACAGTAACAAAGATCCATATCTTTCGACATATAGAACACAACATGCGATGCACACAGAGGAAAAAGAACAATACTGGGTTTTTTTAAAAAATCGTCTGCATTCACAGCAAGCATTTAGTCGCGATAGCTTGAATTTCCATTGCAGAGAAATATCTCTTTTGAAATTTCAAGCTTTCTATATCTTTATTTTTTTTAAAAAATGTTAATGCTGTAAAAGAAATATTTTATTAACTAGCATCAGCGCGATATTGAGCTATACAGAAAGGTTCGCGATATTCATGACATGATCGTAACTTTTACATAAAAACAGTAACAGCAGAACAATAATGCACGCTGTTTGTACTTTTTACAGTATTGTCTGCTAAGTAGGTTACTGTTATAATGTTTGCATATGGCAGAAAAAGTGTCAAATAATGTTACTGAAAAAAGTGTCATTTAAAAATGTCATTTAAAGGTGCCAAACAAGGAAAGTGGAGTTTAAAAATGTTATTTAAAAAAGTGTTATCTAAAAAGTGTCAAACAATGTTATTGAAAAAAGTGTAATTTTAAAACGTGTCATTTAAAAAAGTATTATTTAAAACTGACAATGTTAGTGAAAAAAAGTGTCATTTAAAAAGTGTTATATAAAATGTGTTACACAATATTATTGAAAAAAGTGTTATTTCAAAAGTGTCACCAATGTTATTGAAAAACTGTCATTGAAAACAGGGTTATTTAAAAAGTGTCTAATAATTGTTCTTTAAGAAAGTGTCATTTAAACGTGTTACTTAGAATTGTCAATGTAATGAAAAAACTCGTTTAAAAGTGTTTATTTAAACAGTGTTAAACAATGTTATTGAAAAAAGTGTCATTAAAAAGTGTTATTTAAAAAGTTTCCTACAATGTAATTGAATAAAGTATCGTTTAGAGATGTTATTTAAAAGTGTCACACAAGGTTATTGGAAAAAAAACTTCTTTTAAACAATCTTATTCAAATGTGTCAAAAATGCTATTAAAAAGTGTCATTTAAAAAAGTATTAAAAGTGTCATTTGAAAAAAAAGTTATTTAAAAAGTATCAATGTTATTGAAGAAAGTCTCGCTTAAAAAATGTAATATTTAAAAAGTTTCAAACAATGGCATTTACTTGGTAGAGTGCTGTTATCTTATTTTTTACATTTTCCAAAAACTTGTCAAGAAATTCTATTCACAACCGAGTTTGTCATATATCATACAACTGAACAAATGTTTGGTTGTCATTGTCATTTTTTTACATCTACTTGCAATTTGCTTGACACTTACAATCAATCACCTGGATTTATTTGGAAGAAAAAAATGTTCCAATACTTAAAGCCTTTGAGAAGGTGAACAAAAAAGTCATTTGTAAGACAAAAATTATACGGAAGGACTAGATATGATCGCCATTATTGATATACAGAATTCACTTCAAATCTCCTGGGCGACATCTGTCTTTGTTAGAAGACAAACAAAATCAAAACAAATCATAAATATAAAACAAACAAACACCCCTCCCATACACCCCTCCCTGAAAAAAAAACCTGGCAAACTGGCACATGACGAACGTCTATAAAGGTTTTTTTCAAATTCTTTTTTTCTGCTGTGAATTTATAAAGATATATCACATTTGGTTTCTCTTTTTTATCGTTAAATGCTGAGGGGTTGGTAATGGGTTTTCAAATTTGTTTTCTTTTCTTGCGCCGCTTTGTCTTTTGTTTGGGGTTTGTTTTGTTTTGGTTTTGGTTTGGTTTGGTTTTTCCTCCACTTCCTGCGTTTATTGATTACTTTTGCGTGTTGAATTGTTCCCCCTGGCAACTGGGATGTGAAAGTTAATGCCAATTTATTGCTGTGTCCAGTGTCCCCTTCTTCTGTGTCTTTTTCACCCTTTGTCTGTCTGTCTGTCTGTCTGTCTGTGTCTGTCTGTCTGTCTGTCTGTCTGTCTCTCACTAGCCCCCCTCCCCCACCCCACTGCACCCCTTCTGTGTGTCTGTGTTTTTGTCTGTCTGTCTGTCTGTGTCTCTGTCTGTCTGTCTGACTCACTTTCTCTACTGATTGGTGGCTCTACATTAAAATTTCGTTGAGTCATAGACTGTGTGTGTGTGTGTGTGTGTGTGTGTGTGTGTGTGTGTGTGTGTGTGTGTGTGTGTGTGTGTGTGTGTGTGTTTGTGTGTGTGCGTATGTGTGCATGCGTGCGTGTGCGTGTGTGTGTGCGTGTGGGGTGTTGTGTGTGTGTGTGTGTGTGTGTGTGTGTGTGTGTGTGTGTTGTGTGTGTGTGATTGGTGGATCTACATTAAAATTCGTTGAGTTGTAGACTGTGTGTGTGTGTGTGTGTGTGTGTGTGTGTGTGTGTGTGTGTGTGTGTGTGTGTGTGTGTGTGTGTGTGTGTGTGTGTGATTGGTGGCTCTACATTAAAATTTCGTTGAGTCATAGACTCTGTGTGTAAATGCGTGCGTGCGTGTGTGTGTGTGTGCGTGCGTGCGTGTGTGTGTGTGTGTGTGTGCGTGTGTGTTCCTGCGCGCGCGCGCGTCTTTCTCTCTCTCATTCCTCCTCCCCATCTCTTGTCCTTCTCTGTGTCTCTGTCGCGCTCCCAATCTCTCTCTCTCTCTCTCTCTCTCTCTCTCTCTCTCTCTCTCTCTTCTCTCTCTCTCTCTTCACAGTAACTCGGTTAGTCCAATCCTTTCACCCTCCTGCCACCCCTCTCACCCTCTTCCATCTCTCTCTTCCCCCCCCCCCTTCCATCTCTCTCTCTCTCTCCCCCCCTCCCTCTCTCTTTCTCACCCCCCCCCCCCCACTCTCTCCCCTCTTTCTCTCTCTCCCCCTCCCTCTCTACCCCCTCTCTCTCACCCTCCTCTCTCTCTCTCTCCCTCCCTCTTCCCCCTCCCTCCCCCCTCTCTCTATCTTTCTCTCTCTCCCTCTATCTTTCTCCCTCTCTCTCTCTCCCCCTCTCTCTCTCCATCCCTCTTCCCCTCCCTCTCTCTCCCTCCCTCTTCCCTCTCCCCTCCCTCTTCCCCCCCTCTCTCTGTGTCTGTCTCTCTGTCTGTCTGTCTCTCTGTGATCACTACATGGTTGAGGATGGAAAGAAGGGAAAAAGGGTGGCAGCAAAACTGATTCGATTTTAATGATCTGTCAGGACTGTCTCTGCACCTGCACATTTTCATCTTCTCTCCACTTCTTCTTCTTGCTGTTGCTGCTGCTGCTGCTGCTGCTGTTGTTGTTGTTACTGCTGATGATGTTGCTGTTGTTGATGATGTTGTTGTTGTTACTGCTGATGATGTTGCTGTTGTTGGTGCTGTTGTTGTTGTTACTGATGATGATGTTGCTGTTGTTGTTAAGCCCTTCGATTTGTTTGTTTTTTACAAGATTCAGCGCTATATAAATTCCATATATTATTATTATTATTATTGCTGTTGTTGCTGATGTTGTTGCTGCTGTTGTAGCTGCTGCTGTTGCTGATGCTGTTGTTGCTGCTGTTATTGTTGCTGCTGTTGTTGTTGCTGTTGTTTTTGCTGCTGTTGTTGTAGCTGCTGTTGTTGCTGCTGTTTCTTGTTGCTGTTGTTATTGTTGCTGCTGTTGTTGTTGCTGATGCTGTTGTTGCTGCTGTTATTTTTGCTGATGCTGTTATTGTTGCTGTTGTTGATGTTGTTGCTTACGCTGTTGTTGCTGCTGTTATCGTTGCTGTTATTATTGCTGTTGCTGCTGCTACTGCTGCTGTTTGTTGTTGTTGTTTCCGCTGCTGTTGTTGTTGCTGCTGCTGTTGCT
The DNA here is from genome assembly GCA_028751875.1 of Rapana venosa. Taxonomy (NCBI): domain Eukaryota; kingdom Metazoa; phylum Mollusca; class Gastropoda; order Neogastropoda; family Muricidae; genus Rapana; species Rapana venosa. The sequence continues at coordinate 34,586,573 of CM054167.1, read as the reverse complement.
GTTGTTGTTGCTGGTGCTGGTGGTGACGTTGTCGTTTTCTGAGAGTTATGTTGTTGTTGTTGTTTCCGTTGTTGTTGTTTTTGTTGTTGTAGTTATTGTGGTAGTTGTGTTTTAGTAGAAGTTAATGTTGATAGTGAGGGCTCTGTGTATGTGTGCGTGCGTGCGCGCGTGCGTGTGTGTTTATGTGTGTGCTTGCTTATTTGTTTGTATGTGTTTGTGTACGTGTGTGTGTGTATGTTTGTGTGTATGTATGTGGCCGTGATGTGTGCGTGTGCGTGTTTAGGGTCTGATTTGTTGTTGTTTTGGGGGGTTTGTTTGCAGCAACTGCTGTTATCATTATTATTATTATTATTATTATTACTACTATTATCTCTTTTATTATCAGCATGCTAACAATAATGTATTTATACTTTTCTCTCTACAACAACGAGAAGAATGTAAATGAATAACAGGTATGCTGTCATAACAACGGAGCTACCTAGCTTTTAAATTAAAAATGGGCTTATTTCCTTCATCACACAGACACAGACACACACACACACACACACACACACACACATACACACACACACACACACACACACACACACACACAACCGTCTAATATCACTTATAGTGAATAGACGTTAAATATAAGAACAAACACGCACACACACTCTTTCTCTCTCTCTCTCTCTCTCTCTCTCTCTCTCTCTCTCTCTCTCCTCTCTCTCTCTCTCTCTCTCTCTCTCTCTTATCCACCCACACACACATTCAAAGACACTCACACACATCACACTAGTGCACACACACGCGCGCGCGCGCGCGCACGCACACACACACACTCACATACATCCATCCCCCACCCACCTAAACACACACACAATTGTCTAAGATCACTGTTTAGTGGAAGACTTTAAAACGAACACACACACACACACACACACACACATACAGACACACCAAGCACACACACATACAAGCACACAAACACACACACAAACATAGACATAGACACGGACACACATACAACACACATACAACACAACACACACATCTTGCACACACGTTAAAACCTGTTCCGCTTTTCGTAAGAGTAGGCCATTGTGTGCCGGTGGGAACAGATGACAGAATTCACAAATCCGCATACACACGGGGACTGGATTTAAAAAAGCACATAAGTGCTTATTCCATTATCCTCGATATAAAAGAATAAAAGAAAAAGAAAAGAAAAGAAAAGAAAACACACACACACACACACACGCGCGCGCGCGCGCGCGCGGATGAGCCGTTTTAACTAAATGTCATTTTTTCCTTCCATTTGTTGCATGTTTATATTCATGTTGTTTCGTTTGTGACAAAACCATGGATGGAAATGTTACAACGTGTTTTTCCATCATTCTCCCGTGCTTGCTGTGGAAGTGCATCATGACATTCGCAGCAAAGATAGTTTTTATCCTCCCTTTTTATCTCTTTATCTCTGTATAATTACGGATTTGTCACTGTTTCTCTCTCTCTTTCGTCTGTCTGTCTGTCTGTATCTCTCTCTCCTCTCTCTCTCTCTCTCTCTCTCTCTCTCTCGCTCTCTCTGTATCTCTCTCACTCTCTATCACCCCGTCTCGCTCTCCCCTCTCTTTTTGTATCTCTCTCTCTTCCACCCTCTCTACCTCACACACATCCCTCTCCCACCTCTCTCTCCCCCTATCTCTCCCTCCTTCTCTACTCTTTTCCCCTACCTCCTTCCACTGTCTCTCTCCTTCCCCCTCCCTCTCTCCCCTCTCTCTACTCTCTCTCCTCCCCCTCTCTCTACTCTCCCTCCCTTTCTCTCTCTCCCCCCTCTCTCTCTCCCGTTTCTCTCTCTCTCCCCTCTCTCCCTCCCTTTTTCTCTCTCTCTCCCTCTATCTCTCTCTCTCCGTCCCTCTCCCACTCTCGGTCTCTCTCTCCCTGTCTCACTCTGCTTCTCTCCCTCTCTTCTCCTCCCCCCCCCACTCTCTCTCTCTCTCTCTCTCTCTCTCTCTCTCTCTCTCTCTCTCTCTCTCTCTCTCTCTCTCTCTGTGTCTCTGTGGGTCAGCAGAGTGAGGGAGGTGCCAGGCACAGTCCAGAGCTCAACCAGCGGGGACAGAGTGACAGTGGGCTGAGGACTGACACAGTGGCCCCGACAGCTCTGAACAGTCCCACTGCATGACCACCACCCTCCCTCCCTCCTTCCAGGCTACCTATCTACCTACCTCCCTATCTACCTCCCTCCATCCCTCCCTATCTACCTCCCTCCCTCCCTATTTACCTACCTACCCCCCTCCATCCCTCCCTCCCTATCTACCTACCTCCCTCCCTATCTACCTACCTGCCTACCTACCTCCCCCTCTACTACCTCCCTCCCTCCCTATCTACCTCCCTCCTCCCTCCCTACCTACCTACCTCCCTCCCTATCTACCTACCTGCCTACCTCCCTCCCTCCCTCCCTACCTACCTACCTCCCTCCCTATCTACCTACCTGCCTACCTCCCTCCCTATCTACCTACCTACCTCCCTCCCTATCTACCTACCTGCCTACCTCCCTCCCTCCTCCCTATCTACCTACCTCCATCCCTATCTACCTACCTCCATCCCTCCCTATCTACCTACCTGCCTACCTCCTCCCTCCCTACCCACCTCCCTACCTGCCTCCCTCCCTATCTACCCACCTCCCTACCTGCCTCTCTCCCTCCCTCCCTCCCTATCTACCTACCTCCATCCCTATCTACCTACCTGCCTCCCTCCCTCCCTCCCTACCCACCTCCCTACCTGCCTCCCTCCCTACCTAGCTACCCACCCACCTACCTACCTCCCTACCTACCTGCCTCCCTCCCTCCCTACCTACCTCCCTACCTACCCACCTACCTACCTCCCTCCCTACCTACCCACCTCCCTCCCTACCTACCCACCTCCCTCCCTACCTACCTACCTACCTACCTCCCTCCCTACCTACCCACCTCCTCCCTACCTACCCACCTCCCTCCCTACCCACCTCCCTACCTACCTGCCTCCTCCCTCCCTCCCTACCTACCTCCCTACCTACCCACCTACCTACCTACCTCCCTACCTACCTCCCTACCTACCCACCTACCTACCTACCTCCCTACCTACCTCCCTACCTACCTACCTACCTCCCTCCCTCCCTACCTACCCACCTACCTACCTACCTCCCTCCCTACCTACCCACCTACCTACCTACCTCCCTACCTACCTGCCTCCCTCTCCTCCCTCCCTCCCTCCCTACCTACCCACCTACCTACCTACCTCCCTACCTCCCTCCCTACCTACCCACCTCCCTCCCTACCTACCTGCCTCCCTCCCTCCCTCCCTAACCACCTCCCTACCTGCCTCCCTCCCTACCTAGCTACCCACCTACCTACCTCCCTCCCTACCTGCCTCCCTCCCTTCCTCCCTACCTACCTCCCTACCTACCTCCCTCCTACCTACCTACCCACTCCCTACCAACCTACCTACCCACCTCCCTCCCTACCTACCTACCCACCTCCCTACCTACCTACCCACCCTCCCCTACCTACCTACCCACCTCCCTACCAACCTACCTACCCACCTCCCTCCCTACCTACCTACCCACCTCCCTACCAACCTACCTACCCACCTCCCTCCCTACCTACCTACCCACCTCCCTACCTACCTACCTCCCTACCTACCTACCTCCCTCCCTACCTCCCTCCCTACCTCCCTACCTGTCACCAATGCACCATTCACGGCCAGCACACACACGTCGCAGCACGGGCGCACAGGCGTACACTCACGCTCAGAAAAAGAGAGAGAGGGGTGGGGGGAGAGAAAGGGGTGGAAGCAGAGGGAGAGAGAGAGGTGTGAGAGGGGAGGGGGAGAGAGGGAGAGGGAAGCAGAGGGAGAGAGTGGGGGAGGGAAGGGGATAAAGAGGGAGGGAGAGAAAGGGGGCAGAGGGAGGGAGGGGAGAGATAGAGTGAGAGAGAGACGTACACACGCACATACAGAGAGAGAATCAGACAGACAGACACACACAAACACACACACATAGAAACACATACATACAAACACCCACCCATCCACCATCCCCCCTCCCACACATACACAAACACACACCCCTCACCCCCCACACCACACACCTATCCACCCACCCCTCCACATACACAAACACACACACACCCCTCACCACCCTCCACCCCATCCACTTACCCCTTCACCTCATACATACACACACACACACACACACACACACACACACACACACACACACACACACACGAACAATTCGAAAATCTTTGAAGCCAAAAACAAGATAAACGAGTACTCATTTTCATGAGCACTCACACATACCCATCCACCCCCATCGCGCGCGCACACACACACACACACACACACACACACACACACACACACACACACACACACAACACACACACCATTCCATCCCCCCCACCCCCCCCCCCCCCCAACACCACACACATGCACACACCTCCACCCCCCACCACCCCCTCCTCCCCCCACACACACCCTCCTACCACCACCACCCTACCCCACCCACCCCAAACACACACACACACACACACACACACACACACACACACACACACACACACACACACACACACACACACACACACACAAACACAGGCATACAGAAGCGAACACACAATTTAGTCAAACCATTATCACAGGAAGAAACTGGGTGAAAGCGATCACAGAAACACAGGCCAGGTATCAGCGACCAGGTAACGGTCGAGTCATCTCTGCCATAAACATGTCCATAACATCTCCTCCTTATTTCCAAGAATCATTTCTTTCTCTCTCCCCAAAGTAAGAAGAAATACTCACAGAATCAACAGTTAAGAGCTCAAACCGATCTTTTTTCGCTTCTCCCCATAACTTCTCAAGTTAGAGACACCTAGTGGTTAGAACATTGCACTCGCAATCTGACGACCCGGGTTCGATTCCCGTTCAAGGGGATATTTTCCTCTAGAGTTAACATCAGTGCAGACTCCACTCTCCTCAAAAGTCCTTCGGATGAGACTATAAACCGAGGCCTGTGTGCCAACGCATGCGGAACATCTTGCGCACATGTTAAATCCTGTTCGGTTTTCGTAAGAGTAGGCCTTTGTGTGCCGGTGGGAACAGATGACAAATTTACAAAATCCGCATATACACGGGAGACTGATTGTAAAAAAGCACTTAAGTGCTTCTTCCATTATCCTCGATATAAAATTTAAAAAATAAAATGAAATAAAAATAAGTTAAGTAATAAGATGTGTATGCCTATGGTTGATCGGTGGTCTAGAGGTAACGCGCACCTGCCTAGAAAGCGAAAAGTCCGGGTCGGAAGTCTGCGGTGGTTCGATCCCCGTTTGGGCCCGAAACTTTTCCCCCATCTATTAGACCATGAGTGATGGTCTGGGTGCTAGTCTTTCGGATGAGACGATAAACCGAGGTCCCGTGTGTTACACATAACTATTTAGCGCACGTAAAAGAACCCACGCAAGAAGAGAGTTATCCCTGGCAAAATTCTGTAGAAAAAAATGCCACTATGATAGGGAAACAAATACAGTTGTAGTTAGGAAAAAGAAACAAAATAATGGGTGGCACTGCTCTTGTGGCGACGCGCTCTCCTCGGGGAGAGCATTCCGAATTTCAGGCAGTGAAATCTGCCGTGACTTAAAGTGGTACAAAATAAAATAAAATAAACCGTTTTTTCCCACCATTAAGGTAGCCACATTCCGACTTCGGGAATGATGTCTAAACACAACGCGAGGTTGCATGCGGGTGTTTTAAAAATACTGTCATCTGTTTGGTTCTTCTGACACGCACTGGCCTACTCTCCATAGAGGTGGAACAGGTTTTAACGTATGCGCAAGATGTTCTGCGTGCGTTCGTACACGGACCTCGGTTTACAGTCTCATCTGAAGAAATTTTTAGGGGAGTGGAGTCAGTATTGATGTTAACTCCAGGGTGGAGTTGGGTGGCGCTGTTCTTGTGGCGACGCGCTCTCTCCTGGGAAAACAGCTTGAATTTCAGGCAGAGAAATCTGCCCTGACTTAAAAGTGGTATAAAATAACACACTGTTGACAGTGAATACAGATTTTCTAAAAATAAAAAAAAATATTTTTAAAAATATAAAAAATCCCATCAAACAGGTGGGGGCTCAAACCCGGGCCGTCAGGTCACGAGTGAAGCGCTCTAACCACTAGGCTACCCTGCCCCATTGAACACTTAGCGGACAGGATAGCTCAGTGGTCAGAGCACTCGTTTCCCCCCAGCCAAGGTTAAGCAGCGTCGAGCGTGGTTACCACTTGGATGGGTGACCGTTTGCACGCCTTGGCTTCAGTACAGTTCACCCAGCTGTAAATGGGTACCTGCCTCTTTTGGGTCAGGGAAGGTAAAGCAGCGAGGGAGAGGAGATGGGCGCCGCCCTCAATATGCTGGCCCCTGGAGAAGCTGAGGTCTCTGACTCCTTGCTCCCCAATGACCGCATAGGTTATGGGACACCTTTATTTTTAAACACTGGCTAGAGGGGAGCTTTCCGTGTGAAGATTATCTGCTAGCACTTTTATTTGTTGCTTTACGAGATTCAGCGCTATATAAATTCCATACATTATAATTATTATTATCCATCTCTCCCCTCAGTTTCATGGGGAATGCATTTCTGTGGGATATCAGAAACTGATTCCACACACACACACGTTTCGGAAAATCATTGAAAACAGTCTTTGTTTCTACAACCAAAAGCTAGGGATCCGTAAAGTGCATCTGTGTGGTTTTAATTTTTTTTTAATTCTTTTATTCCGAGGATAATGGAGTTGGGCTGGAGGGGCGGGGGTAGGGGAAATGGAATCAGCATTCCTCTGTTTGACAATGAACAGATACATTAGGAATCGTTTTTCTTTTATTTCGAGGAAAATGGAGTAAGCACTCATATACTTTTAACATCCAGTCCACGTGTGTATGCAGTTTTGTAAATGTTGTCATCCATTCTGATGAGAGAAAAAGTGTGTGTGTGTGTGTGTGTGTGTGTGTGTGTGTGTGTGTGTGTGTGTGTGTGTGTGAGAGAGAGAGAGAGAGAGAGAGAGAGAGAGAGAGAGAGACAGACGACAGACAGACAGACAGACAGAGATAGAGATCTTGTATTTTCATTTATCTTATTCTTCTTTTAGTTCGAGGATAATGGAAAAAGCACTCATGTGCTTTTCTACATCCAGTCCCCGTGTGTATGCGCCTTTTGTAAATTTTGCCATCCGATCCTACCGGCACACACTGGCAGGAAAAACTCTGCGAGTCACAGAAAAAGAGAAGAAAGGAGACAAACCTGGAGACACAGAGACACTCAACAGAAAAACACTCCTTTCTTTCCTTTGTACAACAGAACAAAATTAATGCAGCCATTATTTTCCTACCTTCGCGCACGACATAAAACTTGTTTTACTCATTCATCGAAATTATTTTTTGCGTTATGTTTTCAGTCATTTCCATATTAAACATGTTCTGCTATTTCTTTCTTTTTCTCTATTCTTGTCACCGTAAACTTGTCCAACACGAGTGTTGCTGTGCTACATATATTTCTTGAAAAAATCATCATCATTTCAGAATCCCCCAATCCCCAAGGGAAGGGAGCGTATTCCCAACCTTTAAATATTTTACGTTCTAAATTCTCTCCCATTTTCTTAGGTATTGAATTCCCTTCCTTTCTTTTTTTAATCCTTTTTTCCGCTTCTCTGTGCTTAGTTTCTCATGCATTATTTCGAGAGATTCTGTGGAAAGACAAAAACCAAAACGAAAGCAAATTAATCCCCCTTAAAATTCATCCCAAACAACGACAAACAAAATAAAGCAAACAACTAAGAGAAAAAACAAACAATGACAAACAAAACAAATGAACGAGCGAAGCAGACTGTTTTCCCCATTTTTTCTGTGCTTTAAAACTGAGAAATATGATTGCTGCTGTAGAATGCTTGCACCTAAATAGACAAAAAAAGAAGGAATTTGCCTTGTAAATATTTCTGAAGCTGCGAATGCCAGAATAATGTGTGTATGTGAATAATGCTTAAATTGTCAGAGGATGGGTCGCAATAAAACGAATAAATATAGACAGTAGAGATAGAGTGAACAGATGAATCAAAATGAATAAACAGACGAATGACTAAGCAAGCTAAGATGCATCAAAACAGAAAAATAAAGATAGATCAATAAATAAACATAAAAATGAATAAGAAAAGTGAGCAAATAAACACATTGCAAATAAATAGATAAATAATTGCAGCAAGAAAAATACAGGTAAATAATTGAATCAATACAAAAAACTAAGACTATAATTTCTCAGTATCCTTATAAATACAAAACAAAGTCACAAAGGAGTAAATATATACACGACTTAAAAATGAAAGTAAACAAACTCACTGTAACTGCATGATAAAAGAAGAAAAAAAGAGACGAGGTTTTGCTTTTTGGACGAAAGTTTTAAAACCTCATTTCCATAATTCTATAACTGCAACTAATCACCTGTGCAAGTGTTTTCTAGTGCTCTTACTTCATTGCAAAGATGCTCATCATTATTTGTTTGTGCTTCCTTTCTCTGGTGTTTTTATATATCAATAATTAATCAGAAACCAACAAAACAAAATACAAGAGATAGAGTGAGAGAGAAGAAAGGAGAAATATCTGAGAGACACAGAGAAACAAAGAAACAGAAAGACAGACACAGCTCAAAAGACACAGCTCAACAGATAATTTCTCCTTTCTTTCCTTTGTACAACGGAACACAATTAATGCAGCCACTTTTTTAAATCTTCGTGCACAACATAAAACCTGTTTTACTCATTCATTGAAATTATTTTTTGCGTTATGTTTTCAGTCATTTCCATATTAAACATGTTCTGCTATTTCTTTCTTTTTCTCTATTCTTGCCACCATAAACTTGTCCAACACGAGTGTTGCTGTGCTACATATATTTCTTGGAAAAATCATCATCATTTCAGAATCCCCAAATCCCCAAGGGAAGGGAGTGTATTCCCAACCTTTAAATATTTTACGTTCCAAATTCTCTCCCATTTTCTTCTGGTATTGAATTCCCTTCCTTTCTTTTTTAAATCCTTTTTTCCGCTTCTCTGTGCTTAGTTTCTCATGCATTATTTCGAGAGATTCTGTGAAAAAGACAAAAACCAAAACGAAAGCAAATTAATCCCCCTTAAAATTCATCCCAAACAACGTCAAACAAAATAAAGCAAACAACTAAGAGACAAAAAAAACAATGACAAACAAAACAAACGAACGAGCAAAGCAGACTGTTTTTCCCATTTTTTCTGTGCTTTAAAACTGAGAAATATGATTGCTGCTGTAGAATGCTTGCACCTAAATAGACAAAAAAAGAAGGAATTTGCCTTGTAAATATTTCTGAAGCTGCGAATGCCAGAATAATGTGTGTATGTGAATAATGCTTAAATTGTCAGAGGATGGGTCGCAATAAAACGAATAAATATAGACAGTAGATAGAGTGAACAGATGAATCAAAATGAATAAACAGACGAATGACTAAGCAAGCTAAGATGCATCAAAACAGAAAAATAAAGATAGATCAATAAATAAACATAAAATGAATAAGAAAAGTGAGCAAATAAACACATTGCAAATAAATAGATAAATAATTGCAGCAAGAAAAATACAGGTAAATAATTGAATCAATACAAAAATCTAAGACTATAATTTCTCAGTATCCTTATAAATACAAAACAAAGTCACAAAGGAGTAAATATATACACGACTTAAAAATGAAAGTAAACAAACTCACTGTAACTGCATGATAAAAGAAGAAAAAAAGAGACGAGGTTTTGCTTTTTGGACGAAAGTTTTAAAACCTCATTTCCATAATTCTATAACTGCAACTAATCACCTGTGCAAGTGTTTTCTAGTGCTCTTACTTCATTGCAATGATGCTCATCATTATTTGTTTGTGCTTCCTTTCTCTGGTGTTTTTATATATCAATAATTAATCAGAAACCAACAAAACAAAATACAAGAGATAGAGTGAGAGAGAAGAAAGGAGAAACATCTGAGAGACACAGAGAAACAAAGAAACAGAAAGACAGACACAGCTCAAAAGACACAGCTCAACAGATAATTTCTCCTTTCTTTCCTTTGTACAACGGAACAAAATTAATGCAGCCACTTTTTTAAATCTTCGTGCACAACATAAAACCTGTTTTACTCATTCATTGAAATTATTTTTTGCGTTATGTTTTCAGTCATTTCCATATTAAACATGTTCTGCTATTTCTTTCTTTTTCTCTATTCTTGTCACCGTAAACTTGTCCAACACGAGTGTTGCTGTGCTACCTATATTTCTTGGAAAAATCATCATCATTCTGAATTCTGAAATCCCCCAATCCTCAAGGGAAGGGAGTGTATTCCCAACCTTTAAATATTTTACGTTCTAAATTCTCTCCCATTTTCTTCTGGTATTGAATTCCCTTCCTTTCTTTTTTTAATCCTTTTTTCCGCTTCTCTGTGCTTAGTTTCTCATGCATTATTTCGAGAGATTCTGTGGAAAGACAAAAACCAAAACGAAAGCAAATTAATCCCCCTTAAAATTCATCCCAAACAACGTCAAACAAAATAAAGCAAACAACTAAGAGAAAAAACAAACAATGACAAACAAAACAAACGAACGAGCAAAGCAGACTGTTTTCCCCATTTTTTCTGTGCTTTAAAACTGAGAAATATGATTGCTGCTGTAGAATGCTTGCACCTAAATAGACAAAAAAAGAAGGAATTTGCCTTGTAAATATTTCTGAAGCTGCGAATGCCAGAATAATGAGTGTATGTGAATAATGCTTAAATTGTCAGAGGATGGGTCGCAATAAAACGAATAAATACAGGCAGTAGAGATAGAGTGAACAGATAAATCAAAATGTATAAACAGACGAATGACTAAGCAAGCTAAGATGCATCAAAACAGAGAAATAAAGATAGATCAATAAATAAACATAAAAATGAATAAGAAAAGTGAGCAAATAAACACATTGCAAATAAATAGATAAATAATTGCAGCAAGAAAAATACCGGTAAATAATTGAATCAATACATAAAACTAAGACTATAATTTCTCAGTATCCTTGTAAATACAAAACCAAACCACACAGGAATAAATATTTACAACTGAAAAATGAAAAGTAAACAAACCCACTGTAACTGTATGATAGAAAAAATAGAGGAGGTTTTTGCTTTTTGGACGAAAGTTTTAAAAACTCATTTCCATAATTGTGTAACTGCAGCTAATCACCTGTGCCAGTGTTTTCTAGTGCTCTTACTTCATTGCAATGATGCTCATCATTATTTTTCTTGCCTGATTTGTTTCTGGTGTTTTTATCATTTATATCAATAATTAATCACAAACCAAATAAACGAGAGAGAGAGAGAGGGAGAGAGAGAGAGAGAGAATGAAATAAATGAATGAATGAATGATTAATCTTTATTTTCCAAGGGTAACAAGAAAAAGCATTCACATACTTTTGTTTCATCCGGCCCTTGCCCTGATTAGGAACTATGCACAAAATAAGAAATAAAACAAGAGAGAGAGAGAGAGAGAGAGAGAGAGAGAGAGAGAGAGAGAGAGAGAGAGAGAGAGAGAGAGAGAGAGAGAGAGACCCTTCCTCTGACCATTTCAGGCAGTATTCACAAACACACATCATTCTGGCATTCGCAGCTTCAGAAATATTTACAAGGCAATTTTTTTTCTATTTTGGTGCAAGCGTACTTTTTTCGATTTCCTTTTTTTTTTGGGGGGGGGGGAGGGCGAATTTTGTTTTCGTCATTTTGATATGTAGATAACCAAGTCATTCATTATTCAGGTGTTTTTTTTCCAATTTGTTAATCTTTCATTCTACCTTTTGGTTGGAAGCTTTTAATCATTTATCGTGGAATCGTAACCTAGACACACGAGAAGCCTTTTTTTAAAAAACTTTTTCCACTTCTTTTGTCTTGTCTTTTCTTTTTCTTTCCGCCCTGTCATTTTCGGGGACTGGATGTAAAAAAGCACATAAACGCTTATTCCATTATCCTCGATATAAAAGAATACAATAAAAGAATATAAAATCTTCCCTATTTTTCTCTTTATCCAAATCTTGATTGATTTTTTTTTTTGGTTTTCGTTTTTTGTTGCTGTTGTTGGGTTGTTGTTGTTTGTTGTGGGGTTTTTTTTTTTGGGGGGGGGGATGTGGGTTCTAGTTGTTTTCTTTTCGTCTGATATCAGTGGGGTTTTTTTTGTTTTTTGTGGGGGGGGGGGGGGGGGGGGGAGGTTGTGCATTTGTTTGTAGTCTTAATTAATGTAATGATCACAGTTTGTTAGAAAACTTTTTATTTTTATTTTTTACATAGTTTTGTTTCTTTCATTTCTCCTTTCTGCCTTCCGTCTTTACATGTCTTCCTTCTTTCTCTCTCCTCCTTTCGTTTTCCAGTTTTTGTTTTTTTCTGCTTTTCATTTTCTTTTCTTTCTTTCTTTTCTTTTCTTCTGTCTGTCTTTTCCTTTCTTTCTGACTCTCTTTCTTTTTTTCCTTTTCTTTTCTTTCTTTCTTTTTTTCGTTGTTTCTCCCTTCCTTCCTGTCTTTCGTTCGTTATCTCTTTCTTTCTTTCGTCTTTTCTTTCTCTCTCTCTCTCTCTCTCTCTCTCTCTCTCTCTCTCTCTCTCTCTCTTTCTTTCTTTCTTTCTTCCTTTTTCTTTCTTTTTCTTTCTTTCTTTCTTCTCTCTTCTCCGTCTTTCGATGTATGTTTTGTTAGTTGTATGTCTTGATTTTTTTCTTCCTCTTCCTACCGTCCTTCCTTCTTTTCTTTCTTTCTTTCTCTTTCTTTTTTTCTTTCTTGTCTTTTTCTCTGTCTCTCGATCTATATTTTGTTAGTGGATGTCTTTGGGGTTTTTCCTTTCTTCCTACCTTCCTTTCTTTCTTTCTTTCTTTCTTCGTTCTTTCTTCTCTCTTCTCGGTCTTTCGATCAATGTTCTGTTAGTTGTAGGTCTTGGTTTGTTTCTTCTTCTTTCTTTCTTTCTCTCTCTCTTCTCGTTTTTCACTTTTAACGATGTAACAATTACACCTCCTCAGAAAAATCTTTTGCTTCGCAGGGTCTCTTTTATTTCTTCATTTCTACTTTCTTCTATCAATCTTTGTGCTTTCTTGTTCCTCTCCTTTCTTCCTGCTTGTCCTGTTCGTCCAATTTCTCTCCTTTTTCTTTAATGGTTTTGATGGAAAGACTAATGGAACACCTTATATATTTGTTTTATTTTCTTCTAAGATCCTTATATTTTGTTCGTTTTATTGTCTTTTATTTCAATATCATACGTTTAAAAAAAAAGGATGTTATTGTTGAAACAGGATACTCCCTTGAACATTTTCCACCCTTTTTCTTCGTGAGATTAATTCATATTCATATTTTTTCAAACTTTCCGAGGGGTACCGTGTGGAAGAAAATGGCTGTTGTACATGCTTATTCCATTATCTCAATGCAGACAGACGGACAGACAGACAGACAGACAGACAAACAGACACATTTCTTCCTTTCAATAGCGCAAACACAGAAACACACACAATTATTCCATTCAATAGCACACACACACACACACACCCACAATCACACACACATATACACACCACCACTACCATCACCATCATCATCATCGTCGTCATCATCATCTATCTACTGTCAAATTAACGTGAAGTATTCTCTCTCTCTCTCTCTCTCTCTCCCTCTCACTCTCTCTCTCTCTCTCTCTCTCTCCTCTCTCTCTCTCTCTCTCTCTCACACACACACACACACACACACACACACACTCACACAAACACACACACACTCTCTCTCCCCCCCCTCACCCCCTCTCTCTCTCTCTCTCTCTCTCTCTCTCTCTCTTTCTCCCTCTCTCTCTCTCCCTATCCCTTTGGATGAGACTATAAACCGAGGCCCCGTGTGCGAACGCACGCAGAACATCTTGCGCACACGTTAAATCCTGTTCCGCTTTTCGAAAGAGTAGGCCATTGTGTGCCGGTGGGAACAGATGACAAAATTGACAAAAACCACATACACACGGGGACTCGATGTAAAAAAGCACATGAGTGCTTATTCCATTATCCTCGATAACAACAAAAAAAACCAAAATCCAACCCTCTCTCTCCCTCTGAGCTTCAGATGAGACTATAAACCGAGGTCCCGTGTGCAAACGCACGGAGAACATCTTGCGCACGCGTTAAATCCCGTTCCGCTTTTCGGTAAAGTAGGCCATTGTGTGCCGGTGGGAACGGATGACAAAACTTACCAAACCACATACACACGGGGACTGGATGAAGAAAAGCATGTTAGTACTTATCCATTATCCTCGAAATAAAAGAAGAGATAATACAAAATCTCTCTCAACACACACATACACACACACTCTCTCTCTCTCAACACACACATACACACACACTCTCTCTCAACACACACACGGCATCTTTTCATCTCTCCTCTCTCTCTCTCTCTCTCTCTCTCTCTCTCTCTCTCTCTCTCTCTCTCTCTCTCTCTCTCCCTCCCTCCCTCCCTCCCTCCCTCCCTCCACTTTCTTCCTCCCTAATCGTGACATCCGACTCGTGACAACGTCCACATACCTGTAGACTTCGTCATCAGTCGTCACATTAACAGAGCAGAGAAGAGCACAGACCTATACAACCTCTGACTGTCTGTCTGTCTGTCTGTCTGTCTGTCTGTCTGTCTATCTAGCCCTCTTCTGCTATCCTTCATCACTCGCATCAATACCACCCCATAGACAACACCATCCCCAATAAATCGCGGCAACACGCAAGCAACCATTCACTGGTGTGTACTTCTGGGGACGGGATAGCTCAGTGGTCACAGCACTCGCTTTTCCCCAGCTAATGGTAAGCAGCGTCGAGCGTGGTTACCACTTGGATGGGTGACCGTTTGCGCGCCTTGGCTTCAGTACGGTCCCCCAGTTCACCCAGCTGTAAATGAGTACCTGCCCTCTTTAGGGTCAGGGAAGGGAAAGCAGCGAGGGAGAGGAGATGGGCGCCGCCCTCACTATGCTGGCTCTAGAGAAGTGAGGTCTCTGATGCCTCGCTCCCCTACGACCACATAGGTATGGAACACCTTTACCTCAGAAGTACTGCCCGCAATTAAGTCGTGGACACACGCAAGCAGCTATTTACTGTTGAGTACTTTTATACATAAAAAAGGGGACGGGATAGCTCAGTGGTCGGAGCACTCGCTTTCCCCCAGCCAAGGTTAAGCAGCATCCAGCGTGGTTACCGCTTGGATGGGTGACCGTTTGCGCGCCTTGGCTTCAGTACAGTCCCCCAGTTCACTCAGCTGTAAATGGGTACCTGTCCTCTTTAGGGTTAGGGAAGGTAAAGCAGCGAGGGAGAGGAGATGGGCGCCGCCCTCAATATGCTGGCCCTAGAGAAGTGAGGTCTCTGACGCCTCGCTCCCCTACGACCTTATAGGTTATGGGACTCCTTTACCTTTACCTTTTATACTTTTATACACAGGGCTCTCGCTCTTGGGGAGGGGGGGGGGGAGAGAGGGGTGGTGGTGGCGTAGTGGTTTAAGCGAGCGTTGTACTCGGAATCTGACAGTTAACCGGAGATACTGGTTCGAATCTTCTTGGGACACGTAATGTGTGTGTGTGAGGTTTGGGGGGGGGGGGGGGGGGGGGGGGGGGGGGGGGGGGGGGGGGCGGGGGCGGGGGACGATATCAGAAGCGGAAAGAATGTGCATGTGAGCGTTTGAATGCGTGTACTTAAGAGACAGACATACATACAGACAGACAGGCAGACAGATAGGCAGAGAGACGGACAGAAACTAACAGAAGAGAGAGAGAGGGCCGGGAGACAGATACACAGACAGGCAGGCAGAGAGACAGAAAAAGACTAACAGAGAAACAGATGAGAGAGAGGGAGACAGATACACAGACAGGCAGGCAGAGAGACAGACAGAAACAGAGAAACCGATGAGAGAGAGAGAGAGAGACAGAGAGAGAGAGAGACAGAGACAAAGAGAGACAGACGGACGGACAGACAGAGAGAAACACACAAAGGCACCCTGATTGATTGATTAAAGCAGAACACAGGCTATCCATTGACAGACCGGCGCTAACACGGCGCTAGAGCTCTCACCTTCCCCATCTAAACACCTGCTGACGACTCTCTAACCTCTCCTGTAATGGTTTCACTGTACACTCCCCAACGTCAATTCTTAGCACCATCCATGCGAACTTTGCTTCCTACGTTACTATGACATACCATGCAGACTCCACTCTCCCCAAAAGTCCTTCGGATGAGACTATCAACCGAGGCCCCGTGTGCGAACGCACGCAGAACATCTTGCGCACACGTTAAAACCCGTTCCGCTTTTCGGAAGAGTAGGCCATTGTGTGCCGGTGGGAACGGATGACAAAATTCACAAAACTGCATGCACACGGGGACTCGATGGAAAAAAAGCACATGAGTGCTTATTCCAGTATCCTCGAACTAAAAGAATGAATAAATAAAATAAAATAAATAGTAATCTACTATTCTGCCGCCGATAATATCTTCTAACATGATTCTTGTTTCAGATTTAATTCTTCAAAAAGATCCATGCATCCAATCCTTTTTTTTCTAGGTCGAAAACTTTAGGTAATTCAATCCTTTTTTTTCTAGGTCGAAAACTTTAGGTAATTCAATCCTATATTTTAAGCTCCGCAAACAACAGAGGCCATATTCGTCGTCGTCGTCGTCGTCGAGCGCTCAGACAGCCAACTATTGTTGTCTGTTGTTGTTGTTGCTGTGCGTTCCTCAGCTTAACACCCTGGGGGGTCACCCAGAACATGCACTCTGACTCGCTCACCCCACCTGGGAATCACTGTGAGATTGAAAGTACACCGGATGAGAAGTTTGCGTGTATGACTGTTTTTAAGTACCTCGCCATACAGGCAGCCATACTCCGACTTCAGAGTATTGTTTTCTCTCTTAAAGGAGAGTGCAGGTTGTTATGTTAAAAGCTTGTCATGGCTGAAGGCAATCTCGACACAACATTTTACAACATGACAACATTTTAGTACAGGCCTTGGCATTTAGCTGACATCAATATCTGACACAGCTTTTGGTCCGGGCCATTTGTTGTCTGTCATATGAGCGAAAATGCGTTGCGCTGCCGTTAAGCGCCTGACAAGTCAGGCCCAGCGCATCCAACTTTGGCATGGGAGAGAACTGTTCTTTTAAGTCTTTGAGGTAAAAAGGCAGGAGAATGGACCAAGAAGGCAGAAAACAGACAAGAAGGAGGTGACAGGAAGAAAAGGAACAAGGCAGAAACAAAGAGAGGGATAGAAAAGAGGAAACTGCCAAGCAGATAATTTCTACAAAGTGGGGATGCTATTTATACTGACAGACTCCCAGCATCCCCACGAGAGGAAAGTTTGAATGAAAACTGGGCAGCTGTATACAGCTTCAAACACCAAGATTCAAACCAACTCCTGTCACTTCTCGAATCAATACACTAGCCACTCATAACGGTTACAGCAGGACGGTCTAACCAATGTATACACAATTTGCCATGAAGGTTAAGACACGTAACCAAAAGACCTAAAACTTAAAACAGGAACATAAAGCTTTAAATTGCTACCTCAGAATGTATTCAACAGAGACACACACACACACTCACACACGCACGCACACACGCATCTACACAAACACACACACACACACACACACACACACACACACACACACACACACACACACACACACACATCCTTCGGATGAGACTATAAACCGAGGTCCCGTTTGCGAAAGCACGCTGAACATCTTGCGCACACGTTAAAACCTGTTCCGCTTTTCGTAAGAGAAGGCCATTGTGAGCCAAAGGGAACAGATGACAGACTTTACAAAACCGCATACCCACGGGGACTAGATGTAAAAAAGCACATAAGTGCTTATTCCATTATCCTCGATATAAAAGAATAAAATTAAATAGAAATACAAAATAAAACACACACACACACACACACACACACACACACACACTCACTCACTCACACACACACTGGCAGGAGTGTTGTGGTTGTTGTTTATGTTGTTGTTGTTGATGTTCACTGTATAAGGAAGAAGCTTCGAGATTATAGCTGGTGGTAGTTTACATTCATTTTGTTCGTGACAAATTGATTCTCGTGGAAACGAAAAACCGTTTTCTCAAGAGCAGTACCGTGTGGTGTGTGTGTGTGTGTGTGTGTGTGTGTGTGTGTGTGTGTGTGTGTGTGTGTGTGTGTGTGTGTGTGTGTGTGTGTGTGAATGTGTGTGTGTTTGAGTGTAAGTGCTTTTGTGTGTGTGTGTGTGTGTGTGTGTGTGTGTGTGTGCTTGTGTGTCTGTGTGAGGCGTGTGTCTGTATACGTGCGTGCACACCTGCGTGTGTGTGCGTGCTGCGTGCGTGTGTGTGTGTGTGTGTGTCTGATTTGCCAAACAGGAAGACAAGTTGTCGATGCAGAGTTATCGACAACTGGGTAACACTCGACATTTAAGACCTGTAGACATCGACTAATCATGGAGCAGCCGTGCCACGCCTGTCGTCTTCATTGCCTCCCCGTTTCCATCATTAGTCAGCCCACAGATGATAATAATGATGTGGCCACATTTCAGGCCACAGTTCACATGTCCTCACTTTCCTCACAGGTTTGTGGCCACATTTCAGGCCACAGTTCACATGTCCTCACTTGCCTCACAGGTTTGTGGCCACATTTCAGGCCACAGTTCACATGTCCTCACTTTCCTCACAGGTTTGTGGCCACATTTCAGGCCACAGTTCACATGTCCTCACTTGCCTCACAGGTTTGTGGATAACGGGACGGGACAGCTCAGTGGTCGGAGCACTCGCTTTCCCCCAGCCAAGGTTAAGCAGTGTCGAGAGTGGTTACCACTTGAATGGGTGACCGTTTGCGTGCCTTGGCTTCAGTACAGTCCCCCAGTTCACCTAGCTGTAAAGGGTACCTGCCTTCTTTAGGGTCAGGGAGGGTAAAGCAGCGAAAAAGAGGAGATGGGCGTCGCCCTCAATATGCTGGCCCCTAGAGAAGTTGAGGACTCTGACGCCTCGCTCCTCTACGACCACATAGGTTATGGGACATTTGACCTTTTATATGTGGATACATTTCAGGTTAAAGTACACATGTCTTCAATTTCTCCACAGATATGTGGGTACATTTCAGGCTATAGTACACATGTCCTCACACACACACGTCACACACACAAACCCCCCTCCACACACACACACACACACACACACACACACACACACACACACACACACACACAACCAGACACACACACACGCGCGAGTCACACATGCCCACGCCACATCAGGACGATCAAGTCTTTGAGTTCAATCAAAATCATGAACACACCCGTGACAGCAGCAACCTCAGTGTATAGCAAATATTCCTGCATTTGAACATCAAACACGCGATCGATGATCACTGGCATAGACAGCAGGCTTGCAAAGAAAACAAATGTACCAGAAAAAGCAAACAGAAGCAAGCAGGAGATGTCCCAAATGGCTTCTGAAGACGATTCCCGAATATTATGCATATATTGACACATTATTGTGTGTGTGTGTTTGTGTATGTGTGTGTGTGTGTGTGTGTGTGTGTGTGTGTGTGTGTGTGTGTGTGTGTGTGTGTGTGTGTGTGTGTGTGTGTGTGTTTGTGTATGTGTGTTTGTGTTTATGTGTGTGTGTGTGTGTGAAGTGCATGAATTCAAGCACACAAACACTTTCTGTCTGTCACGCACACACTGTCTCAAACACAAACACAATCACACACACATTCGTACACACACACACTCTCTCACACACTCTGTCTGTCTGTCTGTCTGTCTCTCTGTCTATCTATCTATCTATCTGTCTGTCTATCTATCTATCTATCTTTCTTTCTTTCTATCTCTCTCCCTCATAGAAGACTTGCTGAATAAAAGCAATTGCATTACTCATTCAATGTACCATCTGGAAATCAAAATTTCTACTTGACCTCACACACACATTCTCTCTCTCTCTCTCTCTCTCTCTCTCTCTCTCTCTCTCTCTCTCTCTCCTCTCTCTCTCTCTCTCTCTCTCTCCCTAACACACATTCACTTCCACCCCCACACCCCCCTACCCCACACACACAACACGGACACACACACAGGACACACACACACACACACACTGACACACACACGGAGCGATCCCAAAGCGCATCTTCTTATCGTGTAAACCTGTCGACAGGAAACTAGGATCTCCTCTGTTCTCTTGGGCGCTAGAACACTGCACGACCCACTGTCTGCACACACTGGTCTCCGGGCATTCAGTGCGGTTCCATTCTCGGGGGACAACTCAGCCCAGTGGATAGACTCCCAAACCCCTAACCTGAACCTTCTTATTTATTTTTTTTTCTTTTATTGGGGACGGGATAACTCAGTGGTCAGAGCACTCGCTTTCCCCCAGCAAAGGTTAAGCAGCATCGAGCGTGGTTACCACTTGGATGGGTGACCGTTTGCGCGCCTTGGCTTCAGACCAGTTCCCCAGTTCACCCAGCTGTAAATGGGTACCTGCCTCTTTAGGGTAAGGGAAGGTAAAGCAGCAAGGGGGAGGAGATGGGCGCCGCTTTCAATATGCTGGCCCCTGGAGAAGATGAGGTCTCTGATGCCTTGCTCCCCTACGACCACATAGGTTATGGGACACCGTTACCTTTTTTATCCTTTTATTTCGAGAAGAATGGAGTAAGCCTTCGTGTACTTGTGAACTTTTCTCTTTTAATTTGCGGATAATGGAATAAGAACTCGTATGCTTTTTATCTTACATCCAGTCCCTGTGACTATGCAGTTTTGTCAAATGTTGTCATCCGTTCCCACACCGGCACACAATGGCCTACTCTTCCGAAAAACGGAACAGGTGTGTGCAAGATGTTCTGCGTGCGTTCGTGCTCGGGACCTCGGTTTATAGTCTCATCTGAAGAACTTTTTGGGGAGGGGGGAGTGGAGTTGGCAAGGGGAGAGAGAGAGAGAGAGAGACAGACAGACAGACAGACAGAGAGGGAGGCAGAGAGAGACAGAGAGAGAGAGAGACAGACAGACAGACAGACAGAGAGAGGAGGCAGAGAGAGAGAAGAGAGAGAGAGAGAGAGACAGACAGACAGACAGACAGACAGAGACAAAGAGAGCAAGAGAGGAGTGTCAAATATCCAAAGCGAAGCTCTATCCCTACACGTTTTAACACAGCAAAGCATCTGCTGATAACATCACTTGTCCCAATCTATCCTATGAGAACACTTGTCCCAATCTATCCTATGAGAAGACTTGTCCCCATCTATTCTATGAGAACACTTGTCCCAATCTATCCTATGAGAAGACTTGTCCCAATCTATCCTATGAGAACACTTGTCCCATCTATCCTATGAGAACACTTGTCCCAATCTATCCTATGAGAACACTTGTCCCAATCTATCCTATGAGAACACTTGTCCCAATCTATCCTATGAGAACACTTGTCCCCATCTATCCTATGAGAACACTTGTCCCATCTATCCTATGAGAACACTTGTCCCAATCTATCCTATGAGAACACTTGTCCCCATCTATCCTATGAGAACACTTGTCCCAATCTATCCTATGAGAACATCTGTCCCAATCTATCCTATGAGAACACCTGTCCCAATCTATCCTATGAGATCACTTGTCCCAATCTATCCTATGAGAACACTTGTCCCAATCTATCCTATGAGATCACTTGTCCTAATCTATCCTATGAGAAACACTTGTCCCAATCTATCCTATGAGATCACTTGTCCCAATCTATCCTATGAGAAGCCATCCTGAACTGTCCCAATCTATCCTATGAAAACACTGTCCCAATCTATCCTATGAGAACACTTGTCCCAATCTATCCTATGAGAACACCTGTCCCAATCTATCCTATGAGAACACCTGTCCCAATCTATCCTATGAGAACACTTGTCCCAATCTATCCTATGAGAACATCTGTCCCAATCTATCCTATGAGAACACCTGTCCCAATCTATCCTATGAGATCACTTGTCCCAATCTTTCCTATGAGAACACCTGTCCCAATCTATCCTATGAAAACACCTGTCCCAATCTATCCTATGAGAACACTTGTCCCAATCTATCCTATGAGAACACCTGTCCCAATCTATCCTATGAGAACACCTGTCCCAATCTATCCTATGAGAACACCTGTCCCAATCTATCCTATGAGATCACTTGTCCTAATCTATCCTATGAGAAAACTTGTCCCATCTATCCTATGAGAACACTTGTCCCCATCTATCCTATGAGAACACTTGTCCCCATCTATCCTATGAGAACACTTGTCCCAATCTATCTTATGTGAACACCTGTCCCAATCTATCCTATGAGATCACTTGTCCCAAATCTATCCTATGAGAGCACCTGTCCCAATCTATCCTATGAGATCACTTGTCCCAATTTTTCCTATGAGATCACTTGTCCCAATCTTTCCTATGAGATCACTTGTCCCAACCTATCCTATGAGATCACTTGTCCCAATCTATCCTATGAGAACACCTGTCCCAATCTATCCTATGAGATCACTTGTCCCAATCTGACCTCTGTACAGCCCATATCGCCACCAGCTCAAAATGTCAACCAGTTCAGTATCCCGGGCTCTCGGTGCGTAGTTCTAAAAACGGCAGAAGACAGCTTCCTCCACTCATTCTCTACCATCAATACTGACATTTGAAGGCCAGTCAGTCTGATCCATCCCTCTTTACCGCCCTGCCCACCACAAAGGCCACAGTCGTCATGGCGGCCACCTCGTTAGCTCACATCAAAACTGCAAGCATCTTCTTCCTTGTCGAATGCGTGTCTGTCATATGAGCGAACATGCCGTTAAGCGCCTGACAAGTCAGGCCCGGCACATCTGACTGCGAGCGTCATTACACAGATCAGGGCGGGACAGCCTAGTGGTTAGAGCGTTGTGTTGTGATCTGACGGCCCGGATCGAGCCACCACAGAGGCAATGCCCGTTTTAGGGGAATTTCCCCTGGAGTTAACATCAGTACTGACTCCACTAAAGTCCTTCGGATGAGACTAAAAACAAATCCCTGAGAACGAAAGTAGAAGGATATACTGCGCATACGTTAAAAACTCGCTCCACCTTTCAGAAGAGTAGGCCATTTCGTGCTGGTAGGAAGGGATAACAAAAAGTAAAAAAGCAAACACACAAGCGCACTGCTGTCATGTACCGACACCATCCCCGAAGTCGGAATGCGGCTACCTGATTAGTAGCTGCAGGGGCGCTGCACTGGATTGTTTCAGACCATGTTTCCTGGGCGAGTTACACTAGCGGAGCCCATTCTTCTTCAGATACAAAGTGCATGCTGGGTATTTTAAATTCCTGTAACTCACAGAAGGCTGACATGAATAATGGGATCTTTAACGCGCGCAATGACATTAATCTTTTGGATGCGTATAGGGTAAGGTAAAGGTGTCCCATAAACTTTGTGGTCGTAGGGGAGCGAGGCGTCAGAGACCTCAGCTTCTCCAGGGGCCAGCATATTGAGGGCGGCGCCCATCTCCTCTCCCTCGCTGCTTTACCTTCCCTGACCCTAAAGAGGCAGGTACCCATTGACAGCTGGGTGAACTGGGGAACTGTACTGAAGCTAAGGCGCGCAAACGGTCACCCATCCAAGTGGTAACCACGCTCAACGCTGCTTAACTTTAGCTGGAGGAAAGCGAGTGATCTGACCACTGAGCTATCCTGTCCCCATCGCGTATAGGAACGAAAGGTAAATATCCTTATCTTTCATTCATCAGACCCCTATGTCGAGACACGAACCCAGGCCTTCACTGACTTACAGGGTGAAAGTCAACACCACACGTCCACTCAGCTACAGCCTCCACCAGACACAGCAAATGTATCCCCGAAGTCAGAATGCAGCTACCTTTATGGTAGACAAAATAACGGCTGTCTTCGCAAAAGCGGTGAACAATAAAACAATAAAATGACACAAACATCGCTCTGTGATCTCAAAGTGAATATCCGCATACACACGGGGACTGGATGTAAAAAAAAAGTGCATAAGTGCTTAGTCCATTATCTTCGATATAGAAGAATGAAAAAAACAAACCGTTTGTCTTGTCTTTCTTTCGGTCTGTCCCCTGAGACTCTCTCTGTCTTTCTGTTTGTCCCTCTCTGTCTCTCTCTGTCCGTCTGTCCCTCTCTGTCCGCCTTTCTGTCTGTCCCTCTCTGTCTCTCTGTCTTGCCTCTCTGTCGTTTCTGTCTGTCCCTCTCTGTCCGTCTTTCTGTCTGTCCCTCTCTGTCCGTCTTTCTGTCTGTCCTCTCTGTCCGTCTTTCTGTCTGTCCCTCTCTGTCCTCTGCCTTTCTGTCTGTCCGCCTCTCTGTCCCTCTCTGTCTGCCTTTCTGTTGCCCCTCTCTGTCCGTCCCTCTCTGTCCTCTTTCTGTCTGTCTGTCCCTCTCTCTGTCTGTCTGGTCCCTCTCTGTCCGCTTTTCTTCTGTCTCTCTGTCCTCTGTCCTCTCTGTCCGTCTTTCTGTCTGTCTGGTCCCTCTCTGTCCGTCTTTCTGTCTGTCTCTCTCTGTCCGTCTTTCTGTCTGTCTCTCTCTGTCCGTCTTTCATGTCTGTCCCCTCTCTGTCCGTCTTTCTGTCTGTCCTCTCTCTGTCCGTCTTTCTGTCTGTCTCCTCTCTGTCCGTCTTTCTGTCTGTCTTCCTCTCTGTCCGTCTTCTGTCTGTCTGTCCTGTCCTCTTCTGCTGTCTGTCACAATTCGTTTCTCGTATATGATGTCTGTCCACTCCATGATCTGTTCTGTCTGTCTGATTTCTTTCTCCTTCGCCGATATTCACCAATTTCAGAATAATATTTCAAATCAAACTGGTGAATACAACAATGAATAATCACTAAACGCAGAAATACCACAAACTTCATGAAATTTCATTAACTCCACTTCATGGCAAATGCATCTCATTCTACATAGGGTCTCGTAATCATCCACCTGTCGTGAATTCGATCATTATCATTCGACACTCACTAAACCAGATAATATCACACAACACCCCATTCTTCACCTGACAATCCCCCTCTCTCCCACTCTCCTACCACTCTCACACACTCTCTCTCTCCTCTCTCCTCCTCCTCATCTCTCTCTCTCTTGCTCTGTTTCTGTCTCTGCCCTTCAATCGATCACAACATAGCAACCCTCAACCCACCCACGGTCAGAACAAACCAAAAACACCACATTCACACGCAGACACAACATATTCTACACCAAACTAACACACACATTTCCACAATAATTCTCTTTCCTCTCCCCTCTATCTCTCTCTCTGTGTGTCTCTGTCTCTCTCTCAGCTGCATTCTTTATACTGATCTAAGACAACAATATTTGGACTCTAGTAACCAACCACACGGAGTCAGAATCAGACTCAGAAAACTTTACTGCCATTCAGTCAGAACAAGACTTATTTGACACCAAACGTAAACATCTACAGCATTTCCTAAAAGATGTAGATTCTTAGATTTACGTCATTCGTCTATCCTTTTGCTCTTTTGGAAAAAGTATCATGCACATATTTGATCATTTCTAACAGAAAGTCCTCGTTGTTGAAAAAATCAAATTCTCGTTATTCATATGATTCATTTGTTTATTTTTAACATTAGATACAAATGGTTTTCTGAAATCGTCATATCGTTTGGTGAATGGTCATATGGCCTGGTGAATTTGCTGAAACATGGTTCACATTCTTCCATTCGCAATCTTTTATCTCTTCAATGCTTTGAAAGTACGGCAGGAGCAGGTTGACAATTTGGAGAATGGACGTTGAATTTTATTTTATTTATTTTATGTTATTCTTTTCTTTCGAGGATAACGGAATAAGCACTCGTGTGCTTTTTCATCCAGTCCCCGTGCGTATGCAGTTTTGTAAATTTTGTCATCCGTTTGTTTTGATATGCTTGGTTTGGCCCCATTCTAGGGGCTGGTGGCCTGAAGAATAAACTTTGTTCATTTCCCCTTCTCTCTCTCTCTCTCTCTCTCTCTCTCCTCTCCTCTCTCTCTCTCTCCTCTCACACACACACACACACACACACACACACACACACACACACACACAACACACACACACACACAAACACACACACACAGAGCGCGGATACATCAAACAAAATGAGGCAGAGAAAAAAAAAAGCAACCCCCCAAAAAAAAACAACAACCCAAAAACACCCCAGAAAAGTGAAAGAAAACAATGGACATGTAGCCATTTTCCATATCATAAGGACATACAGCCTTTTTCCATGCCATCATCAGGACATTCAGAGTCATGCAGACGGGATTATTTCCCTTGTCGGTGATTCGGGAGTGCTGACAATGAGACAGACAGACAGACAGACGGTCTGTGGGCTGTGTGAAACGGTCTGTTTGCATCTAGTTTGCCTTGGGGGACAATGAGGCTGTGTATTTGGAGGAGTGAAAGTTTGGACTGGGTTTGTTTGTTTGTTTGTTTGCCTTCATATGTCTGTGTCTGTCTGTCTGTCTGTCTCTCTCGTTTGTAAGCTGTTTCTCTCTCTCTCTCTCCTCCTCTCTCTCTTCTCTCTCTCTCTCCTCTTCCTCCCCCCCCCCCTCTCTCCTTTCTCTTCCCCTCCTCTCTCGCTCTCTCTGCATGTGTTTGTGTGAAAGCCTGTGCGTAGTATATATAGTATATATGTGTGTGTGTGTGTGTGTTGTGTGTGAAAGAGAATGTGTGTATGTGAATGTGTGGTATGTGTGTGTGTGTGTGTTTGTATGCGCGCAGGAGCGCGTGCTTAATGTCTGTGTTTTGTTTGCGCTCAAGTGCACATACACACACACACACACACACACACACACACACACAACACACCACACACCACACACACACACACACCCACACACCTCACTCACTCACTCACACACATACCACACAAACACACACATATACACAATAACACTAATGCTAACATCCACTATAAATAAATAAATAAATAAATAAATGAATCAATGAATAAACAAAAAATAAAGAAAGAAAGAAAGAAAGAAAGAAATATGCCAATGGTCCATTACTGTTCAATGAAATTGTTTTTATTTTTGCTTGTGCTATTCGTGAACTTCTGTAAACAATGTCAAAACATGTGCCATTGGAAATAAAAGTGTTTTCCAAAAATACACCAAAGTCCAAACCTCACAACGATGTCAACAGACGGGAAAACTCTTGAAGGACAAAACAAAACAAAACAAAACAAGACAAAACAAGACTAGACAAAACCAAAGAAAAGTCAAGAAAACATCAGGTGCAGCACTTATGATCATCCCAAGATTAAAAGACCTGTAAGGCTTTTGAGGTTACACAGAACACACAGACATTACTCTCCGTCTGTCTGTCTGTCTGTCTGTCTGTCTGTCTGTCTGTCTGTCTGTCTGTCTGTCTGTCTGTCTGTCTGTCTGTCTGTCTGTCTCTCTCTCTCTCCTCTCCTCTCTCTCTCTCTCTCTCTCTCTTCTCCCCATGGCTGTTTGAAGTAATGTAAGCGCTTCGATTTGTTTGTTTTACAAGATTCAGTGCTATATAAATTCCATATATTATTATTATTATTATTATATCAGGCACTGGAGTAATGTAATGATTGTGTTTTGTTATCTGCTGATTTGTATTAAGTTTATAGATAATATGACACAACTGAAATGAGCAATGAACATAACAAAACAACGAAGATTCTCCTTTTCAGGTTACTTGAACCATTTACTGTCAAAGATATCTTGTTCTTTGTGTTGATCTACATACTGAACATTGCATGTTTACAGATTAAGTTTTGGAACACCTGGCCACTGTTTGGCTTTGAAACTGGTGTAGTGTACCCCCTTCAGTAAGGGGCCATGGCCTATACTGAAAAAACCATTTCGAGTTTGAGTTCTCTCTCTCTCTCTCTCTCTCTCTCTCTCTCTCTCTCTCTCTCTCTCTCTCTCTCTCTCTATCTGTCTATCTGTCTGTCTGTCTGTCTGTCTGTCTATCTCGATTCTCGTACAAGAGGATTTTTCTTCTGGAGTTAACATCAGTGCCTACTTTACTCTCCCAAAAGTCCTCTTGACTATAAACCGAGGTCCCGTGTGCGAACACACGCAGAACATCTTGCGCACATGTTAAAAACGTTCCGTTTTTCGGAAGAGTAGGCCATTGTGTGCCGTTGGGAACAGATGACGAAATTTACAAAACTGCATACCCACGGGGACTGGGTGAAAAACGCACATGAGTGCTTATTCTATTATCCTCAAAAGAAACAAATAAATCTGTCCTTCCCCGTTTTTTCTCTCTCACTACCCCCCTTTTTCTCTTCACACACACACACACACACACACCACACACACAACACACACACACACACACACACCACACACACACACACACCACACACACACACACACACACACACACACACACACCACACACACACACACACACACACACACACACACACACACACAACACTCACACACACACAACACACACACACACACACACACACAACACACACACACACACACACACACACACACACACCACACACACACACACACACACCTAACAATCACACCCACTAAGTCTACTTTGTTTCGCATGAAATATTTTACAAAACATTTTTATAATGACAAAACAAATGCACCAAACTCAAAGAACATCTTGCTCACACGTTAAAAACCCGTTCCGCTTTTTGGAAGAATAGGCCATTGTGTGCCGGTGGGAACGGATGACAAAATTGACACTCAGAATCAGAATGTCTATTTCGTCGTACAACAGTTGATATAAAGAAGGATTCTGATGAAGCTTGATTTAATAATAATAATAATGTATGGGATTTTTATAGCGCTGAATCTTGTAAAGCAACAAATCAAAGCGCTCAAGTGCCGAGGGGCAAAAAAAAAGTCTTCTCCTCTCATCATACATAATCACAAGAATATACAAGAAAGGTGAGAGAGAAAAGAGGGGGGGAAGAGAGAGAGAAGAGAGCTGAGAGGAGAAAGAATCGAGAGAGAAGAGAGAGAGAAAAGAGAGGAAGAGAGGGAGAGAGAGAGAGGAGAGAGAGAGGAGAGAATTGAATTTAACTGAATGTTATTGCCGTTAAGCTATACAACCCATACAGCAAGCGCCGGTATAACATATAGTATATACTTCGACGAGATCTCTATCATTGACATGGATACCACAGCAAGGGCAATGCCTTATTTATTTTAATGAAGTTCAACGACGGTATTTCAAAGAGCAACTGTCACTGACACACATGCAGCGGTGATCCTGGTCACATTCAGCCAAGGTAGAAACAGTGGAGAGCGTGCAACTGTCACAAAGCACGTGCTTCTGTCTCTGCCTACTTCGTGTTACGGACATGCTTTCCTTTCCGCAAGTTGGCGAGCCTGACACATCCCTCAGCTAATATGTTTTTCTTTTCCTGTTTGATGTACCAATATACCCACCCCCAGACTGCTCATCACAGGAGAACTCTACCACAATGTCATCCGATTCACACAGAAGAACATCAGCATCGTCTGATCTGTGCAACACCACTTTTCTAAACAGTTTGTTTCTGTCTTTTCTTCGCAGACGATTCTGCACAGAACGATCAGTCAGCGTTGCCACATAGCTTTCACTGAACTTGCCTCGAACCCCGCGATCACACTGTCTATTGGAGGATCAGGTTCTATGTGCGGTGGTGTAGGCTTACTTCACACAGAAGGTCACTTTGATAGACTTCTTCAGCACCACACTCCCTGTCAGTGCCACTGTAGTTCGGGTGTGCAAGTGTGAAGGCGTGTGTTCTATGCAGTGTGTCAGACACAAAACAGTTTGTTTACATCAGGAGTTCTATCTCCTTCTTCTCTGACCTGTTCTAGCCGTGGTTGCTGCTGTAGCTGCTGCTTTCCTCTCTGCTGGTCGCGCCATATCTGGCTGGGAGGCTTCTGTCTGTAATACTGAACTTGGGTGTGTTGGTTCAGCACAGGGTCGATCCGCCATGCTGGTTGACATTTCACTGGCTGGCTTGAACCTCAACACAAAAACTGTGGAGTCCCCTTGGCCAGTGATTTTCTAGCTGGAGACGGAGTTTTCTGACAGAAGGGCGGTTAGGGTCTTTTCAACAGTGAATGGGAGTCCAGTAACTGGCATGTTGACAGTAAATTCGTAATATTTCACGTAGCACCAGTGAAAGACGACTTGTCAGCTATCTCGTCTGGTCTCATCCCGAGAGAGAGAGAGAGAGAGAGAGAGAGAGAGAGAGAGAGAGAGAGAGAGAGAGAGAGAGAGAGAGAGAGAGAGAGAGAGAGAGAGAGAGAGAGAGAGAGAGAGAGAGAGAGAAGAGAGAGAGAGAGAGAGAGAGGAGAGAGAGAGAGAGAGAGAGAGGGAGGGAGGGGGGGGGGGTGTGAGTTAGGAAGAGACAGCCATCATTTCTAGAGAAATACACAGACATACAGCCACTACAGGGATTTCAAAACATCCGACCGACAGCCATCATTTTTTCCAGTATCTCTTTCACTTTATACAACCTCTGTCTGTCTGTCTGTCTGACACCCTCTCTGTCTCTGTCTGCCTGTCTCTCTGTCTTTCATTCTCTCTGTCTCCCTCTGTGCTCTAATTCTGTCTCTCTCTCTCTCTCTTTCTCTGTCTATCACACACACACATTATTCTGCAAATAAAAGAATAATTTTAAAATAATAAACACACACACTGTGTCTCTCTTTCTCTCACTTTGTCTCTCTGTCTGTGTCTCTGTCTGTCTGTCTCTCCCTATCTCTGTCTGTCTGTCTGTCTGTCTCTCAAGGCTCTAGGTACTAGAGTAGAACTGAAAAAAATGTAAATGCCGTTTGTGACACAACGCAAAAGAAGAAGAAATTAATTTCTCGTTTTGTTTTCCAGCCTTACACGAAACTAGGATGAAATTAATTACTCCAAATAGTATATTAATGGTCTTTGTGACTTAAATACTAATCTGAATGCATGTGGGTGTGTGTGGGTATTTGTGTGCGTGCGTGCGTGTGTGTGTTTGTGTGAAAGTCAAAATCAAACTTTATTTCAAGATGGTATATTGTGTGTGTGCAAACATGCATGTGTGCGTACGTGCGTGCGTGTGTATGTGTATATCTCTCTGTATTTGGTGTGTGTGTGTGTGTATTGTGTGTGTGTGTTGTGGGTGTGTGTGTGTGTGTGTGTGTGTATGTGTGGTGTGTGTGTGTATGAGTGTGTGTGAGAGAGTAAAGTGTGTGTTGTGTGTGTGTGTGGTGCGTGTGTGTATTGCCTGTGTGTATGTGTGTGTGTGCTGTGTGTGCGTATATGTGGCTAGTGTGTCTTAGCATGTGCGACTGTGCTCTGTCTGTGTGTGTGTGGTGCGTGTGTGCTGTGTGTATGTGTGTGTGTGGTGTGTGTGTGTGTGTGTGTGTGTGTGTGTGTGTGTGTGTGTGTGTGTGTGTGTGTGTTGTGTTAGTTCTTCAGTTTAACGTCCTTCCACCAAAAAGTGATATCAGACGGATTAAGTGTGTGTGTGTTTGTGTGTGTGTGTGTGAGTCTGTGTGGGTGGGTGTATGCGAGTGTGTATGAAGTGCATATTTGTATGTGTGTGCGTGCGCGCGCGTGTATTATCTGCGAATACGAGCCTGTGTGTGAGTGTGCGTGCGCGCGTGCGTGCGTGTGTTTGTGTGTATGTGTGTGTGCGTGCGTGTGTGTCATACATGAATAATGAGGAAAGAGCCGACACAGGCGAATCATATAACAGTCTCAGGACAGTCTGGTTCTAGAATATTGCCCTGTTTGTTTCTGCTCAAATGTTTCTCCGGTTTCTGCCTCGGCCCCTGTCTCTGTTACTGCCTGTCTGTTTGTGTATCTGTCTGTCTGTCTGTGTGCACGTGCTTCTCTGTTTGTTTTTGTCAGATGTGCACTCATACACACACGCGCGCACACATACACACACGCACAAACATTCATATATACATATATATCCACACAAACATACACACACACACAAAACACACACACCCCGACACAAGTGTGTGTGTGTGTGTGTGTGTGTGTGTGTGTGCGTGCGTGCTTGAGCGCGTGCCCAGAGACTGCTTCAAATCATAGATCTATGTATTTATATAACTTAAGATTTTAGCTGAATAAAAATGACACAACCTCACCCAAATTCTTCTCATGTTTAAAAAATATGCAAATGTTTGCATCCTATTATGCAAATCAGTCTGCTGTTCTTTGGTTTCTGTAATGCCAACACCACCAGTACAGTGAAGCCTCCATCTGCTTTCCAATGATTTATGACCTCATGAATATTCATTATATTCATATTCCACATTGTGTGCATAAAACAGGGCCCCGTTATTCAAAGTTGTGTCAGATACAGAAGCACAGAAATCCCTGATAAGAAAGCCTAATGGTGGTGTGCTTTGT
Source organism: Rapana venosa (assembly GCA_028751875.1). NCBI lineage: Eukaryota > Metazoa > Mollusca > Gastropoda > Neogastropoda > Muricidae > Rapana > Rapana venosa. Next base: position 34,554,128 of record CM054167.1, on the reverse strand, counting down.
TTGGGGTATTGTTGCACTTTTCTGTTTTCTTTCTGTCCCAAAAGTTCAGCAAATAATCATTGTTTAAAATTTGTTTCCAGGATAATGGAGTAAGCGCTCTTGTGCTTTATTGTAGTCTATTCCCCCGTGTGTTTGCGATTTTGGAAAATTTTGTCATCCGTTCCCATCGCCACAAATGGCCTACTCTTACGAAAGGTGGATCAGGTCTTTGACGTGTGCGCAAGCTATTCTGCATGTGTTCGCACACAGGCCTTGGTTTATAGTGTCGTGCGTGCATGCGTGTGTGTGTGTGTATGTGTATGCATGCTTGCGTGCATATGTGGTGCATGTTTGGGCAAGAGATGTGTGTGTGCATAATTATACATGTGTTAGTGTGCACATATTCGTGCACGCGTGTATGTGTGTGCATATGTACGTGTTAGTCCTTCGTATGAGACTATAAACTGAGGCCCCGTGTCCGAGCGCATGCAGAACATCTTGCGCACACGTTAAATCCTGTTTCGCTTCTCGTAAGAGTAGGCCATTGTGTGCCGGTGGAAACTGATGACAAAATTTACAAAACCGCATACACACGGGGACTAGATGTAAAAGAAGCACATGAGTGCTTATTCCATTATCCTCGATAGAAAAGAATAAATAAATAAATAAATATATGTATGTGTGTTGTGCATGTGAGTCGAGTCGCGTTTGTGCATGTGTGTATCCACACGCACGCATAAATCTATGTGCATAATAAACAATCTGAGATTTAAGTTTGATATTAAAAAAAGGAACCAACCTCACGAGATTAATTTTCTCAGAGGTTTCCAAATATAAAAAAACCACCAAGCCCTTGAATCTCTCTGATCATGCAAATCACCCCGCTGTACACTGCCTACAGAAACAAGATCTCCGCCATTACCGTTCAGACGTCATCGTATTTCTTCTGATTTACGACCCTATCCACAGTCATGCCTCCCTGAAGGAGGAATGTTGATACCTTCATGGTGGGTTAAAACGGTCGCGTATGCAAAATCTCAGCTTTGGTGGAGCTTGAAGCTCTAGCCCAGGAACGAAAAAAAAAAATTCACGTTTTAATATTCCACGATCTTTGTGTGACAGATAGCAGCAGTCTTTCAATTTGGTTCCATGAAAAGAGAAACGTTTCGCTTAGGATAAACCAGTTGAAATTGCGGGGTTTGTTGGGGGGTTTTTTTGGCTTATGATGAATTACAGTTCAAACTCTAGGGCTTTTTTGCCTATGATAAATCTCAGTTGAAATAGTGGGGGTAGGGGGTGGGGGTTGCTGATGTTAAACACAGTTGAAATTTTTGGGTTGGACTTTTTTACGTAACCGTTGGGGGGGGGGGGGGGTTGGGGTTAAAACAGTTGAAATTGTGTTTTGGGGGGGGGGGGGGGTGGGGGGGGGGGTTGTTGTGGGGGGGGGGGTGCTTACGATAAAGCCAGTTGAGTGTGTGGGTGGGGGGGGGGGGGGGGGTGGCTTACGAATTGGGGGGGGGGGGGGGGGGGGGGGGGGGAAGGAGGGTTGCTTGTGATGAATTACAGTTGAAATTGTGGGATATTTTGCATATAATAAACCACAACTGAAATTGTGGGGAGGAGAGGTTGCTTATGATAAATCGCAGGTGAAATTGCGGGAAACCAAGGTTTTTGTTTTATTTTTAATAAACCACAATTAAAATTGTGTGTGTGTTGGAGGGGGGAGGTTGCTTATGATAAATTACAATTGAAATTGTGGAGTTTTTTGCTTACAATAAACCACTATTGAAATTGTGTGGTTGTGTTGTTGTGTGGTGTTTTGGAGGGTGGGGTTGTTGGTGTGTGTGTGAGTGTGTGTGTGTATGATGTTTGTATGTGTGTGTGTGAGGGGGGGATTGCTTTAAAAAAACCACAATATGAAATTGTCGTGGGTTTTTGCTTATAATCAACCACAGTTGAAATTGTGTGTGTGTGTGGGGGGGGTTGCTTATAATAAACTACAGTTGAAATTGTGGTGCGGTGTGATTTTTGCTTATGATAAACCACAGTTGAAATTGTAGTTTTTTTTTCTTATGACAAGCAAGAGATGAAATTGTAGGCTTTTTCCTTTTTGTTTTGCTTTACAGGGTTTTGTTCGGTTTTTCTGTTATACCGAGGATAATGGAATAAGCACTTATGTGCTTTTTTACATCCAGTCCCCGTGTGTATGCCGTTTTTGTAAGTTCTGTCATCCGTTCCCACCGGCACACAATGGCCTACTCTTACGAAAAGCTGAACAGGATTTAACGTGTACGCAAGATATTCTGCGTGCGTTCGCACACGGGGCCTCGGTTTATAGTGTCACCCGAAGAACTTCTGGGAAGAGTGGAGTCTGCACTGATGTTAACACCAGAGGAAAATATCCCCTTGAACGGGAATCGAACCCGGGTCGTCAGATTACGAGCGCAATGTTCTAACCAGCTATGGCCATACCCGCCACCCCCCCCCCCCTTCCCCCTGCTGTTTATGCTGTTGTTAGATCTTTATGCCAGAAGCTTTGAATGAAATCTCTCTCTCTCTCTCTATCTCTCTCTCCCCTCTCCCCTCTCTCTCCCCTCTCTCTCTCTCTCTCTATCTATCTATCTTCATCTATCTATCTATCTATCTATCTATCTATCTGAGCCTCTCTGTCTCTGTGACTCTCTGTGCCCCTCTCTAAAACAGGTTCAATCCTCCTCTCTCCTCCTCTCCTCTCCTCTCTCCTCTCTCTCTCTCTCTCTCTCTGTAAATAGATTGACAGACATACATACAGGAAGCCATGCAGGCCACACAAACAGACACGTCGACGGCAAAAAGACAGACAGACAGCAGGCCGCAAAGCAGGACAGACAGACAGACAATTAGAAACAACGGATATTATCAGCTTTTTCGTTTTCTTCGTGTTCAATCTCACAAATCTTCCCATCTTCAGTTCTCCCACATAAATTCCTTTTTCCGACCCCCCACCCCCACCCCTCTTCTCTCCGACACAAATATTCTCCCCCCCCCCCCCCAATCTCCCCTCTCCAGTAGCACCATCACCCAGTTACCATGAGTACAGGTGATACATCAGTCGCAGCTTTTGTGTGAACTGCTCGACTGTGTGACTCAGATAACAATGCTTTGTCTGTCTGTCTGCCTGTAGCTGTCTGTCTCCGTTCCTGTCATTTGCTCTGTCTCTCTATCTCAGCATCTCTCTGTCTCTGTCTCTCTCTTGCTTGCTTTGTTGTTGGGTTTATTCTATAATATTTTCCTTAGGTAAATGGGGAGTGGAGTAGGGCATGGTGCAAAGAAATGTTGTACTATTCATTTCCCTACAAGATAGTGTTAAATGCGTTTGTATATTCTCTGTTTATCTGTCTGTACCTGTCTATATCTCTGTCTCTATCTCTGTCTCTGCCTGTCTGTTGTCTGTTTGTTGTCTCCCCTCCCTCCTCCCTCCCTCCCTCCCCCCCCCTCTTTCCCTTTCTCCCCTCCCTCTCTCTCAAGGGTCTCTTTGATTTTCATCTAATTTAGTTGTCGTATTTCATTAATGATCTTCATTTGAATCTTCATTGGAATGTATCTCTAAAACTGCTGATTCTTACTGTTTCCATACTTTGTTTACTTGAAGGTTTTTTTTGCATTGGTGTGTGTTTGTCTAATTGTTGCTGCTAGGTTTAGTTTCAGTTCTTCTGTTTTTGATTATTGTGTGTGTGTGTGTGGTGGGGGGGGGTATGTCTTTTTTGACTTTTTTCTTCTTTACTTGTTTTATTTTCTGGGTTTTTCTGGTTTTTTTGTGTGAGACATGGTGTAAAGAAGCCCTGTGCTTATCCATTTACTCTCAATAAAATCCGATTTCGAGTTCGATTTCCCGAGTTCGAGTTCTCTCCTTCTCTCCTCTCTCTCTCTCTCTCTCTTTTCTATCTCTCTCTCTCTCTCTCTTCTCTCTCTCTCTCTCTCTCTCTCTCTCTCTCTTTTCTCTCCTCCCCTCTGTTTTTTTCTTTCACTCCTCTATGTTCCTTCTTTTCTCTGCACCATCTAATTTTTTTCTCTTGTTGTGGCGTTTGTTGTTGTCTTCTTCTTCTTCCTCCTCCTCTTCTTCTCCCCTTCTCTCCCCTTCTCTCTCTCTCCTCTCGCTCTTCCTCCTTTCTCTCTCTTCTTTTCTCTCTCGTCCGGGATGAAACTATAAACCGAGGTCCCCATGCGAACGCACGCAGAACATCTTGCACACACGTTAAAACCCGCTTTTCGGAAGAGTTGGCCATTGTGTGCTGGTGGGAACGGGTAATTTTTTTTACAAAAATGCATACACACAGGGAATGGATGAAAAATGCACATGAGTGCTTATTCCATTATCCTCGAAATAAAATAATAAACAAAATTAATATCTATCTATTTACCTATTTATCTATATATTTATTCATCTATCTGTCTGTCTGTCTATCTTGAATCTCTATCTATCTATCTTGTATTTATCATGTATACGCAGCCGTCTTTATTCTGTTTGTTTATGCATGTTTATGCTTTACCATTGACCCTAATTTCTTGAGCATTTCATTGTTCTGTTTCACTGAATGATTTATCGATTGATTTACTTATTTTTTTTATTTAGGGCTGGATGAAGAAAAGCCACCATTGTGCTTATTCTTTTCCTTCAATAAAAATCATCATTCACAATGTTCATTCAGTCTCTCTCTCCCTCCCCCCCCCCTCCTCTCCCTCTCTCTCTCTCTCTCTCCCCTCCAACCACTCCCTCCTTCCCCCTATGTCTGTCTGTGCCTCTCTGTCTCTGTCTGTCTGACTGTCTATCTGTCTATATATCTGTTTCTCTCTTCCTGTCTCTGTCTCCCTGTCTGTCTCTCTCTGTGGTGTTATTTTTCTTTAAATCTTTTATGTACTCTAATCAGCAGTACAGACAATGACAACACAGACTGACAGACAACACAGACAGACAGACAGACAGACAGACAGAGAACACGCTCCCACAACAGACAGGAGATTTATCTATCATCGTTTCCTCAGTCTGCCAATCCTATTTCGTCTGCTTAGCAAACACAATTCATTACATCCACACCCCTCTTTCGTCTGTGTAATACTGTCTGTCTGTCTGCGTGTCTGGCTGTCTGTCTCTCTCTCTCCACCTCTCTTTCTCCCTTTCTCTCCCTCTCCTTCCCTCCCTCTCTCTCTCTCTTTCTCTCTCGCGCGCGCAAACACACACACACGCACGCACGCAAGCACACACACCAAGGTCTGTCTAAAATCACTTTTTAGTGGATAGACGTTAAGATGAACACGCACGCGCGCACGCGCGCGCACACACACACAAACACACATAGTGAGAGAGAGAGAGAGACAGACTGACAGACGTAGACAGAGAAATATAGACAGAGAGATACAGACAGATAGACGGCCAGGCATAGACAGAGACAGACAGATAGACAAGAGAATAAGAAAGAGACATAAAAGAGACAGACAGACACAGAGAGACAGACAAACAGACAGACACAGAGAGACAGACAGACAGATAAACACAGACACACGGAGATAGAAAGACGGAGGCAGACAGACGGAGTCAGAGATACAAACACAGAGACAGACAGAGCGATGGCATTAACAAGGGACAGAGGCCTGATTGATCAACGTTTCGTCACACCTCTAATGGAACGCGGTGTCCTCAGTATAGTAGAAGTACACCCGATATATCACAGCCAGCGTTACACCCCTTTTTCCTCTTCTTTTCCGCTAAGTTATGCCCTCTGTCTGTCTGTCGTCTGTCTGTCTGTCTGTCTCTTTGTCCCTCCCTCCCTCTTTTTGCCTCTCTGAGTCTGCTTGTCTGTCTGTTGTCTCACTTTCCTTCTCCCCTCCGCCTTTCTCTCTTATCTCTCTCCTTTTCTCTCTCTCCTCTCTCTCCTCTCCCTTCTCTCTCTCTCTCTCCTCTCTCCCCTCTCCTCTCTCTCTCTCTCCTCTCTCTTCCTTTTCCCCCGTCTCCCTCCCTCCATCCTCCACCTCCTTTCTCTTTCCCTCCTCTCCCTCCCCCCTCCCCCTTTCTTCCTCCCTTCTCTTCCTTTTCCCTCCCTCTCTCTCCTTTCCCTTCGCCCCCCCCCCTCCTCCCTCTCTCCCCTTCCTTTCCCCCCCTCTCCCTTTTCCCCTCTCTCCCCCTTTCCTCCTCCCCCCCCCCCTCTTCTCCCCTCTTTCCCCTCTCCCCCCTCTCTTCTCCAAAGAAACCAATTAATTCGCAGAAGAATTAATTTTTTGTCTGGATAATGCAGACAGAGTGTTCCCTTTTTTCCCCTGCCCCCCCCCCCCCTCCCCTTTTCATCTATTTTTCGCATTAGGTTTTTTAAAAATTCATTCTTCTTCGTTCTTTTTTTTTTACTGCATTTTTCTGTCATCCTGAGCCCGTTTCTTCCTCTGTCTATGTTCTTGTCACTCCTATCCAATTTGAGTTTGTTCCGAACTAACACTGAAAGTGATTTTTTGTTCCCAGGCAATGTTGAAACACAGTAAGACGATTTCGGGTTTTTTTGGTCGAACACTCAGACAGCAACTATTGTCTGTCATATGAGCAAAAACGATTTTAAACCCAACAAAACGACCACAGCACCAATGGAAGCCAGAAATTGTCAACTAAAGTTTTACAAGTTTACAAGGAAATGTGATCTACAGTTATAAGCTGAAGGATTGTTTTGGTTGTTTTCATGGGACAAAAGAATAAAGAAGGGAAGGAATGATAATGAAGGAAAAAGGTAGCGACAGTGACGAGGTCAACAAGAAGAGTGATAATAGTGATGACGATTGTATGATGGAATGGTAAGAGCGAAAATAATTACAGTAGCAGTAGCAGTCATAACAACAGCAACAACAACAATAAACAAAATTATTATTTTAAAAAATAATAACAATAATGGTAAAAGTAATGATGATGATGATGATGATGATGACAACAACACCAACATTAATAAATAATAATCATCATAATAATAATCATAATAATAATATAACCATCACGGCTGCTACCACTACTACTACTACTGCTACCACCACCACTACTACTACTACTACTACTACTACTGCTGCTGCTGCTGTTGCTGCTGCTGCTGCTGCTCCTACTGCTGCTACTACTACTACTACTGCTACCACTACTACTACTACTACCACCACCACTACTACTACTACTACCACCACCACTACTACTACTTCTACTACTACTATTACTACTACTACTACTACTGCTACTACTACCACCACCACCACTTCTACTACTACTACTACTACTACTACTACTACTACTACTACTACAACTTCTACTATTAAAACTACTACTGCTACTACCACTACTGCTAAATATCCATTCATAGAGACTGGAATGCACAACAAGATTTTTTTTCTTTAGCCCAACACAGTAGAATTTCACCATTTGTCATGTGATGTTGTTGTTTCTGTTATTGTTGTCCTTGTTGTTCTACCACTGTTAGGTTCTTTGTTCATCTTTGTAACAACAGGAAAGAGAGACAGAGCGAGTGAGTGAGACTATAAGCTACGAAGACAGGGAGAGAGAGAGAGAGAGAGAGAGAGAGAGAGAGAGAGAGAGAGAGAGAGAGAGAGAGAGAGACAGACAGACAGACAGACAGAGCGAGACAGAGAGAGAAAAAGAGAGAGAAAGAAAGAACGAGAGAGAGAGAGAAAGAGAGAGAGAGCGAGAAAAGACAGAGAGAAAAAAGAGAGAGAAAGAGAGAGGTAGAGAGAATAACAAGAGACAGAGACAGAAACAGAGACAGACATACAGACAGACAAATAGGAACAGACTTCTAAACAAACACACACACACACACCCCTCTCTCTCTCTCTCTATGTCTCTCTCTCTCATCATACACACACACACACACACACACACTCACACACGCACAACAACAACAACAAAAACAAAAGATACAAAATATACAAAATTGAAATTGGGAAGATAAGATCAGAAGTTTTTTAAACGACACAAGCAACAATTTTCTCCATCAGCACACACAGACAGACAGACAGAATAACAGACATACAGACTGAAAGACAGAATGACAGACAGACAAAATGACAGACAGAATAACAGAGAGACAGACAGAATGACAGACAGAATGACAGAGAGAATGACAGAATGACAGACAGACAGAATGACAGACAGACGGAATGACAGACAGACAGAA
>CM054167.1:34535960-34540960 GCA_028751875.1 Rapana venosa | reverse complement strand
CAAAGATTTTATGTCAAATGTGAAAGCCTCTCCTTCAAGTGGCTAGATGGCTTTTAGTGATGGGGTCTAGCTTGATTTTTTTCATGACCATTCTGCCATGAAGTCTTTTGAAAAGTATGTGCTTGTGTATCCATCAAAGCAGATTTGTGGGCGTGAAATTCGGACTGCTCTTTCAAGGACAGCGCGTCGCCACGAGCAGCGCCACCAATTACCTTTTTTTCTGTCTGCACGTGTATTTGTTTCCCTACCAGAGTAGATATTTTTCTACATAATTTTGCCAGGGCCAACCCTCTTGTTGCTGTGGGTTCTTTTAAATGCACTGAATGGGTGTTGCACATAGGTCCTCGGTTTATCGTCTCATCCAAAAGACCAGCAAACATGGTCTAGTGGATGAGGGATCAGTTTGGGGCACACACGGGGATTGAACCTGAACGTCTCACTTTCTAGGCAGGTGCTTTACGTTTAGACTGCTGATCCACCCGATACTTTATTCCGAATGTCTGCAAAGAAGCTGATGATTAAGAAGAAGAAGAGCTCTGTCTGTCTGTCTGTCTATATCTGTCTGTCTGTCTGTCTCCCAACGCAAGAATGTGTCTTATCAAAAGTGAATTCCTCAGTCTAAAAGTCGCAGTCTCATCCCCCCCCCCCCCCCCAAACCTCTTCTTCACTCATCACACCACACGCACACACACACACACCCACACAACACAACGCGCGCGCGCACACCCCCCACCCCCCCAAAAGCACACACTACAAACCCCCACCCCCATCCCACACCCAGAGCTACAAACACGACAATACACAGACACACCCCACACTGCATGCTACCTCCCAACATTCAAAAAAATCTCTCACTCAACTTTTTTCAATCCCCTATCCCCTTTTAAAAAAAACCCACCCCCCTCCTCCTTTTCACGGACAATTCACACACAGTTCCTCACCCAATTCGTTCACCACCACCACACACAACACACACCACACACACACAAACACAACACACACACACACACCACACACTACACCCCCACCCACATACCCACCGCCATCCCTCCCCAAAACCAAAATAAATCTCCCACCCCTAACTTATTTCTAAACCCTCCATCCACTTTGAAAAAAGAACATAAAAAACCCCACCACACACACCCCCACACACCACACACACACACACACACACCAAAAACACACACACAACACACACACACCTCCTCCCCCTCTCTCTCTCTCCCTCTCTCTCTCTCTCCTCTCTCCACTCTCTCCCTGTACAAAAGGGCACTCACACACAGCGCAGTCAGTCAGTCATCAGTCATCAGTCGTCTTTTAGTCAGTCATCAGTCATCTTCTCCAAAGTGGACAGTCAGCTAAGGGGAGGAAGGCAAAGTGCACGTGCAACATCACACCCGTTTTTAACGGGAGAACTAGCGTGTGTGAAACTAAACACGCCCTGCCAAAGGCGACTTTTACAGCAGCTTCCAAACACACTGATCACACTGCCCGGGCCATTTTTCATGAGGAAAATTTCCTAAAGAACATTTCGTCCTTTTAGAGAAAACGCGTCTTCGAGTTAACAGCACTTACTCTGGGACCATTCAAGACTACTTTCAGACAGTGATAGTCAACTTTACCATTTTGCGTGGTTACCTCACACACACGTGTGCGCCACACACACCAACAACACTGGAAAAGGCTAAATAGAAAAAAACTAATTGGGGGAATAAAATAAAACCAAAAGACCTGAAACCTCATGAACTTCAATCATTTTAAAACTCCTTCACGTGCACGTACACACCCCATACACTCAAACCCTACACCCCCCCCCCCCTACACACACATACTGGCCCCAAAAGATTCTTAAAATGTTAGATACAACAACATTAAATTGTTTGTGCGCATACACGCACGCTCACACACACACACCCAAACCCACACCTCACACCACACTCACACACGCAAGCGCACACACACACACCAACACACACTCTCAACACACCCACACTCAGCCACACACACACACACCAACACACACACTCACCACACACACACACACACACACTCAGACACACACACACACCATACTGCAAAGACTCTCAAAAAAGTTGGATCTCAAATCATTCCAAGTCCTGTAATCTGTTTGTGTCGCACTTCGTGTACCTCTTTCTGCACATCAATAGTAGTTTCCACACAAAGTCTCTCCCCAACCTTTTCCGTAAACTAGTTCATGGTATAAACGATTTTATACATCTTCTTCTCCTCCTCCTTTCTTCTTCTTCTCCTTTTCCTTCTTCTTTCTTCTTCTTCTTTCCTCCTTTCCTTATTCTTCTTTTTCTTCTCCTTCTTCTTCTTCTCCTTCTTCTTCTTTTTCTTCTCTCCTCCTCTTTCCTCCTTTCCCCACCCCCTTCTCTCTTCTTTCTTCTTCTTCTTCTTCTCCTCCTCTTCTCCTCCCCACCCCTTCTCCTTCTTCTTCTTCTCCTTCTTCTTCTTCTTCTTCTTCTCCTCCTCTTCCTCCTCCCCACACCCATTCATCTTCTTCTTTCGTCTTCTTCTTTTCCCCCTCCTCCTCCTCCCCCTCACCCCCCCTTCTCTTCTATCTTTTTCTTCTTCTCCTCCTCTCCTCCTCCCCACCCCCTTCTTCTTCTTCTTTCTCTTCTCTTCTTCTTCTCCTCCTCCTCCCCTTCTTTTTCTCCTTCTTGTTCTTGTTTCTTCTTCTTCTTCTTCTTCTTCTCTTTCTCCTTTCCTTATTCTTCTCCTTTTTCTTCTTCTACTCTTCTTATCCCCTCCTCCTTTTCCTTCTTCTTCTTCTTCTTATTCTACTCCTCCTCCTTCTTCTTCTCCTCCTCTTCTCCTATTCTCCTCCTTTTTTATCCTCCTTCTTCTTTTCTCCTCCTCTTCCTTCTTCTCCTCCTCCTCCTTTTCCCCTTCCATCCCCCTTTCCTTTTTTCCTTCTTCAATGTCGTCGTCATCGAACGCTCTGACAGCAACTACAGTTGTCTGTCATTCGAGTGAAAATGCGCTGTGCTGCCGTTAAGCGCCTGACAAGTCAGGCCCAGCGCATCCGACTTCGGCGTGGGAAAGAGTTGTTATCTTTTAAGTGTTTCTGGAGAAAAGGGCAGGGGAATGGACCAAGAAGGCAGAAATGATGAAGTGACAGGAAGAAAAGGAACAAGGCAGAAACAGAGAGAAGGATAGAAAAGACTTAATTCCTTGTACAGAATTTCCAGAAGGTGGGGATGCTATTTATATTGACAGAACCTTCAGGATCCCCAAGGGGGAGTTTTTCATACGACTTGAGTGACTTAGACGGGATAGCCTAGTGGTTAGAACATTGCGAACGCAATCTGACGACCCGGGTTCGATTCCCGTTCAATGGGATATTTTCCTCTGGAGTTAACATCAGCGCAGATTCCACTCTCCCCAAAAGTCCTTCGGATGAGACTATAAAGCGAGGCCCCGTGTGCGAACGCACGCAGAACTTCTTGCGCACACGTCAAATCCTGTTCCGCTTTTCGTAAGAGTAAGCCATTGTGTGCCGGTGGGAGCAGATGACAGAATTGACAAAATCGCATACACACGGGGACTGGATGTAGAAAATCACATAATGATAATAATATATGGAATTTATACAGCGATGAATGTTGTAAAAAAACAAACAAATCGAAGCGCTTAGTGCTTATTCCTTTATCTTCGATATAAAAGAATAAAATGAAATAAATAAATAAATAAATTGACTTAAGAACTGATTTTCCTGCACTTTTTCACTGAGGGCTGGATGCAAGAAGACCCCAACAGATGCTATTTTCTTCTTAAACAGACGCTCTTATTTTTGACACCTGTGAAAAGGTTCTCTCTCTGTATCCAGAGATCAGCCAAACCTGACCTGTTAAGGACGTGGAGTGTGATAAGGACACGGGATCCTCGCTGTAAGGTAGGCTTAGGACTTCAGGTTTAAAAACAGGGTTTTTCTGAGTGTTAGAGAATTCCTACTTGTAGAAAAGTTGAAGAGTCTTGAGAGGAGAGAGAGAGAAGAGAGAGAGAGAGAGAGAGAGAGAGAGAGAGAGAGAAGAGAGAGAGAGAGAGAGAGAGAAAGAGGGAGAGAGAGAGAGAGGAGGAGAGAAGGAAGAGAGGTGAGAAAGGGGGAAAAAGGAGAGAAGAGAGAAAGAGAGAGAGAGAGAAGAGAGGAGAGAGAGAGAAAAGAGAGGGGAGAGAGAAAGAGAGAGAGGAGAGAGAGAGAGAAGAAAAGAGGGGAGAGAGAGAAGAGAGAAGGGGAGGAAGAGGAGAAGAAGAAGAAAAGGCCAGGCAGGAGGCAAAGGCGGGGGGACAGAAGGGGAAAGAGAGAAGGGGGGGGTAGAGGGAGGGAAAGAGAGAGAGAGGGGGGGGGGGGGGAGGGGAAGGGAGAGAGAGAGAGGAGAGGGAGGGAGGAGAGAAGAGAGAGACAGACAGACAGGAGGCAGGCAGGGAGGCAGGGAGGCGGAGACAGAGAGAGAGAGAGAGGGGGGGGGGGGGGGAGGGAGAGAGAAGAGAGGGGGGGGGGGAGAGGGGGGAGAGAGGAGAGAGAGGAGTGAGAGGGGAGGAGAGAGAGAGACAACAGGGGGCAGGCGGAGAAGAGAGAGAGAGAGAGGGGGGGGAGAGGGAGGGGAGAGAGGAGAGAGAGAGGGGGGGGGAAGAGGGGGGAGGGGAGGGAGAGAGAGACAGGGCAGACAGCAGACGACAGGAGGCAGGCATGCGGGGAGAGAGAGAGAGAGGAGAAAGGGAGAGGGAGGGGGAGAGAAGAAGAGAGGGGAGAAAGGAGGGAGACAGACAGCAGCAGCGACAACGGAGGCAGGGTGCAGGCAGAGAAGAGAGGGGAGGAGAAAAGAGAGGAGAGAGAAAGGAGGAGTGAGAGAGAGGAGAGAGAGAGGCAGGCAGACAGGCAGGCAGAGAAGGCAGGCGAGAAGAACAGGAGAGAGAGGAGAAACAGAGACAAAAACAGGGACGGGGAGAGAGAGTGGGGAGGAGAGAGATTGGGG
>CM054167.1:34518460-34530960 GCA_028751875.1 Rapana venosa | reverse complement strand
ACATTAGTTTCTTGTGTTTGAACAACGTAAGAGATATTTAGCCACAGCCAGTTGTCGATATTCGTCTAATGGCAAAATTCCTATCTCTTTATAGGTACCCATGGACGATGCATGAAAAGGAACCCCCAGAGCTAATCGAAAAGCCTTGCAGTCTAGTCTTGTCATTTTCTGTAATAAATATTTTGGAGCACTGAAAAAATTTAATGCTTCCTGGCCATAAATGAGTCTGGAACGTACTAAAGATAATGCCAAATGTTTTAAAACAGCTACATCATAAGCCCACACTTGTTTACTAATAACTTTCAGAAGATTAAGACTTTTCCGAGCCTTAGTATTTAAATAATCAATATGATAATTCCAACTTAGTGTAGACATAAAATATACTCCTAAAAACTTCACCAAAGTTTATATTCCAACACTTTCCCATCTATTTGGAAAACAGGTAGAACTGGGGGGTTAGTGCCATTATTGAAAAGTACGAGATTAGTCTTTTCAGGAGACAATGAAAGACCATTCTCAAAAATGTAGTTACATTTAAGTTTGTTTAGCTCAAGCTGATACATATTTTTTATATAGTTTAGATGCCTCTTTGGTGTTTTCTTTTTCATCGTAACATTCATCCACATACAAATGTCATCAGCATACTGGACGTGGATGGCATACTGGAGAGGCACTGAGGAAGATCATAAAGAAGAATATTGAAAAGATGTGGAGCGATAACTGATCCCTGTGGAATACCCATTGTTGGAAACCGTAAAGTAGAATAGGAATTTCCAACTTTGGCCTGCATACATCTTTCTGAGAGAAATGCTTTAATATAATGATACATATTACCAGATAAGCAATAGTTTTTAGTTTATATAGTAATCGTTTATGCCAGACCTGATCATATGCTTTCTTTATATCAAAAAAGGTGGCAAGCACATTTTTCCTACTAGCAAATTGGTGTTTAATATGCGTACTAAGTTTAATCAGATGATCTGCTGTGCATCTACCTTTTCGAAAACCTGCCTGGCTAATGGGGATTATTTTTGTTTTTATCGCAATAATGCATAGTCGGTTTAAAATTATTTTTTCCATAAGTTTTCCTGTGTGAGAGGTTAACGCGATAGGTCTGTTACTGTTTTTATCATTTTTAGGTTTACCCTGCTTTGGGACTGGCACTAAAATGGAATGTTTCCATATGCTTGGAATGACCCCTTGAGACCAGCAACTTTGAAATAATTCAAGTAATACTATTATCCAATTTTCTGGCAGCTGTTTTAACAATTCACTTGAAATAGCATCAATACCAACGGATGTTCTTTTTGTTCCAAGAGATAGGAGAGCATCTTTAAGCTCTTGCAATGTTAGGGGAGCATTGACGTAATGATTATTATCTCGCACATGGTCTTTATACATGTCTTTCTGTGCTTCTTTATTTCTATATACTTTGCATTTTTCTGAAAGACTTTTATCACTCATTGTGTCTGTAAATATTTCTATGAATGATTCAGCTTTCTCTGAATTAGATGGAAGTTCCTTGTCTTTAATCTTAATGGGACAGTTAGGAAGCCTAACCCCACTTTTCATATCTTTAAATTTACTCCACACCTTTTGCAAATCATTATAAGTGTTAACTTCTTGAAAGCAAAAGGAAGACCAAAACTGACGTTTGCTTTGTTCAACGGTTTTATTACAAAGCAATTTTGCTTTTTTCATAAGAAAATGATTTTCTGACGTTTTCTTTCTTAAATAAACTTTATAGCAGCTTTTTTGTCATTCACAACTTTTTGACATGAAGGATTCCACCATATATTTCCGGAATGCTTTTTCGACTTCATGGGTGAATACTTAGGGATAGAGCTATCAGCTGCTTGCAGTACAAACTTTTTAAAATTGGCATAAAAAGTATTAATATCATAGCCTTTAATATTTTCACTATTTATCTGTATCAAAATATCTTTAAACTTATTCCAGTCAGCATAACGATAATTATACTTTGGGATAACATCTTTTTCTAAGTCATTTTCTGAAGAATCATAATTCAGAGTGATAGCAATTGGAAAATGATCACTTCCTAAAGTATCATCTTCTATTTCCCAATTACAGTTGGAAACAAGGGATGGAGAAATTAAAGATAGATCTAAAGCACTAGGTCTTTGATTCGAAACATCTGGGATTCTTGTAACATTACCATCATTAAGTAGAAAAAGATAAGAATCGATAATGTTTTCAATAAACCGATTATTGGTTACTGATGTACATTCTTTATCCCAGAAAGGGGAGTGGGCATTGAAATCCCCACATATTAACCATTTATTTTTAGATTCTGGCAATGTACGTAACCATTCTGTGTTGATGTCATTGGAGCCTTTAGGCAAATATACCGAAACGACGTTTAGATCTATAGATTTGGTGATTTTTATGCATGCAGCACAAGAGTGTAGATTTGGTACATTAGTTGGAAGTGGCGAGGTACATACATTATACTCTATTCCTTTATGCACATAGATGGCAGCCCGAATCTTTTCAGCATCATTTGCAACAACTTCATGGATTGGTGGATAATAGTAATTTTTCAGATTTGGTAGTCTATTTCTAGTAGTGTTTAAAGACTGTAAGACTAAAACCTCAGATCTCAACGATGCAAGTTTGCTGAATCAGATATGGTAGATTTGTTGACACAGATCTACAGTTCCACTGTAAAATGTTAAAGGGACAAGTTTTTTATCATTATAAAGAGTGTTAGCTTTTGTACAAGTTCTAATACGGTAACAGGGTTGTAAAAGTGCAAATAATTCTCAGGTTGAACAAGAACGTAATATCAATTTAAAAAAAAAACGTAATCCAGTGTGTGTTTTGGTGTGTGTGTGTGTGTGTGTGTGTGTGTGTGTGTTTATAAGAGTAAAAATCTCAAGAAAGGAAAAATTAACAATATACTAGCCTTAAAGAAGGAGGAAAATCAAAAGGTTTGTTCGTCTTCGGATGACACGGAAAAGTATAGCAAAACAAGTCAATCTCTGGGATGTCAGAGTTTATGCAATAATATTCAAATGACTTAATGTCCTCCCTGAGTCCTTTAGATTGTTATAGTGCAGTGCCCTGAATTTTATGGGCATCTTCGGGATCTATTCTGGGAATCGCCCCGCAGAACGACGAGGAGACCAAGGCACCGTGACTTCCCGACAAGCAGGAACACTCTGTTCTACCCTGACCACAGGCGTCTGGCGGTGAATCGGGATCCATGGCTGAACCCCTATGGACCGCTCTATGACTGTTTTTAAACAGAAGTGAAAACAAGAAACTTCCCCCATGCCCACACACACACACACTCTTCACACACACACGCACACACACACACACACTACCACCACACACCACACACAACACACACACACACACACACACACACACAAACACACACACACATGTGAGCATGCAAGTACATACGCCCAAACGACAGGCAACGAGAATCCCTATGGGTTAACTTTAAAAAAAAAAAAAATTTTTGTTGTTTATTTTGAGATTATAACTTTATGTAATTTCGGGCGCAAACTCAACTTATCGAGTATAAGGAATTTTTCCCTTGAAGTTGGCCCAATTATTATCTTTGTTCCATTTTAAAAAATCATTTTGATTAGATATGAACAGAGGCCCATGTGAAAGACGTGGGCAGGGTTCATTTGAAAATCCATCCTACTTTTTTTAGAGTAATGGCCAGCCATGGCTGATTGATGACACAAACATGTCTAGCATGCTCCTCTACGACCTGGAGAGGAATGGGCTCCCAATGTTAGTGTGTGTTGTGTGTGTGTTGTGTGTGTGTGTGTGTGTGTGTGGTGTGTGGGGTGTGTGTGTTGTGGTGTGGTGGGGTGTGTGTGTGTTGTGTGTGTGTGTGTGTGTGTGTGGTGTGGTGTGTGTGTGTGTTTGTGTGTTGTCTTCGTTGTTGTTGTCTTCGATTTTACGTTGTTCACTCTCAGTGATATTAGGACGAAAAAAAAACCCCCACATAATATACAAGGGATTTTATGAGAATTGAGGTGGTGGGGGAGGCCCTACTGAAAAAGCGAGGAGGGAAAAGTAGTCTAATCATGAAAAGAAACCGCACAAAGCAAAAGATAAAATTTAAAAAAAAAATTAAAATCCGAAACAAAAAACATAAAAGTGATTAACGTTAATGAAACTATAACAATGTTCCTATAGGACTTTTTCAGATACCTTTTGCGTTTATCAAATGCCAAATTCAAATTATTGAATATGCTTCTAAGGGAGTCTTCAGAAAATTGGGGTAAAAAGCTTTTGTATTCTTACATTCAAATATTATATAAGTATTAGAAATATTCCAACACATAGACTTTACTATTTCTACTGAATTTGGTTACGAATGCATTAAGTTTTATTCTATAAAGCAAACTATTCACTCTTCTTGCTGTGCAGATATTTGAGCAAGCCTTAGAAAGGCTCACGACTCTTGCTTTATCAGTTTTGATGACAGATCTGTTTAGAAATCTTCTTTTAGGTGATACGTTTCTGTGACCTTTTTCCATGATGTTTGTTCTGTTGTGTGTGTGTGTGTTTGTGTGTGTGTGTGTGTGTGTGTGTGGTTTTTGTGTGTGTGTTGGGGTTTTGGTGTGTGTGTGGGGTGGAAAATGATGTGTGTGTGTATGGTTTTGTGAGAGTGTTGTGTTGGGAGGGGGGGGTGAATGTTGTGTTTAGTTGTATGTGTGAGGGGAGAGAGAGAATTGTGTATGTGTGTATTTGTATATGTGTGCACGTGCGTATGAGAGAAGTGTGTATGTATATGTTGTGTTATGTGGTGTGTGTGTGTGTTGTGTGTGTGTGGTGTGTGTGTGTGTGTGTTGTGTTGTGTGTGTGTTGTGTGGTTTTGTATGGTGTGTGTGTGTGGAGGAGAGAAAGTGAGAGGAAAAGAATGTGAGAGAAAAAAAAGAGTGAGAGAGAATTGTATTTGTTTTTGTGTATGGGTGGGGTGCGTTTCCGCGGGGCGCGCGAGTGTGCGTGCGCGCGCGTGTGTATGTGTGTGTGTGCGCGCGTGTGTGTATGTGTGTTAGTGTGGTTCAGGCGCGTGAATGTGTGTGAGTGACTGCACAAAACGACTAAGTAAAAGTGCACGGCATATGACTGCCAAAATGCCTTTGGGGAGAGTGGAGTCTGCATGATGTTAATCGAGAGAGCGAGAGAGAGTGAGAGAGAGTGAGAGAGATTTAGAGAGAGAGTGAGGATTTTAGAGAGAGAGAGAGAGAGGAGAGAAGAGAGAGAGAGAGAGAGAGAGAGAGAGAGAGAGAGTGAGAGAGAGAAAGAGAAGAGAAAGAGAGACAGAGGAGAGAGAGACAGAGACTTTTAAAATTTTATTTTTATTGTTTAATTCTTTTATATCGAGGATAATGGTAAAAGCACTTATGTGTCCTTTTACATCTAGTCCCCGTCTGTATGCGGTTTTGTAAATTTGTCATCTGTTCCCACCGGCACACAATGGCCTACGCTTACGAAAAGCGGAACAGGATTTAACATGTGCGCAAGATGTTCTGCGTGCGTTCGCACACGGGGCCTCGGTTTATAGTCTCATCCTAAGGACTTTTGGGGAGAGTGGAGTCTGCACTGATGTGAACTCCAGGGGAAAATATCCCCTTGAACGGGAATCGAACATTGTGCGTACGCGACCATTAAGGCACCCGCTTTCCGCCTTCGGGTTTTTTGTGTGTGACCTGTGACCAGCCGCCTTGGTGCAGTGGTTAGTGCCTCGGGTTGCGGGCTGGAAGGTCGTGGGTTCGAATCCCGTGCATTTCCACAGCAGCCTGCTCACTGTCACTGGTCATCTCCCCATTAAAGAAGGTTTCTTTCTTTATTTATTTATTTATTTTATAAATAAACATTTATTTATCCATTTACATACCACTTTAAGTCACGGCAGATTTCTCTGCGTGAAAATTCGGGCTGCTCTTCCTGGGGAGAGCGCGTCGCCACAAAAGCAGCGCCACCCTTTTTTTTTTTAACCCTGTCTGCAACTGTATTTGCTTCCCTATCAGAGTGGATTTTTTTCTACAGAATTTTGTCAAGGCCAACTCTCTTGTCGCCGTGGGTTCTTCTACGTGCGCTAAATAATTATGTGTAACACACGGAACCTCGGTTTGTCGTCTCATCCGAAAGACTAGCACCCAGACCGCCACTTATGGTGGATGGGGGACAGGTTTCGGGCGCAAACGGGGATCAAACCCCCGCCCCTTTTTCCCCCGAATTTTCAGTTAGGCAGGCGCGTCCCCTTAACCCCTTAAAACATAGTACTGTCAGATCAGAGAACTCCCCGAATGGGAATGCGGCCCCCAAAAAAAGGGTTTTAAAAACCTCACCACGGGTAAACCCGGATTTCCCCCAGAACAAAAAAATTTTTTTTAAAAAACAAAAAAAAACGATAAAAACTATGAAAAGGTCGGGCGACTTTTCATGGATTTTTTAAAAAACAAAAACAAGTGGGGTAAATAGAAACCAGACTGTTTTTTGGGGAAAAGTTCTTTTTCATTTCTCCCGGGGACGGGATAGCAGTGGTTAGACACTGCCTCGCATTGGGGCCCCGGGTTCGTCCCGTTCAAGGGGTTGTTCCCTTTTCAGAAACATCGTGCAGAGTCCACTCTCCCCAAAAGTCCTTCGGATGAGATAAAAACCAGGCCCGTGTGCGAACGCAGCGAACATTTTGCGACAGTTTAAAATTGTCCCCTTTTTGTAAGTGTGGCCATTGTGTGCGGGGGGAATGATGAAAATTTTCAAAATGCCACCCGGGGGCTGGGTGTAAAAAAAGCAGTAATGCTTATTTCCCTTTATCCCCGAATAAAAGAATAAAAAAAAAAATAAATAGCCCGGTTTTTTTTAAGTTGTGGCAGATTTTAGAAAAAGAAAACCCGAAAAAAGGACTTGGAGTTGCAGAAGTTTATAAAATTCTGCCAAAAAAACTGAAACTTCTTCCCAAAAGAATTTTTTTGAAAAAAAAAAGAAGGGGAAGGGTAAAATTTCTGGAAAAATTGTATGAATACAAAAAGCGAAAAACATTCTGCCGCAAAAAGGGAAATTTCTACAAAAATGGGGATTTTTAAGGTTTAAGGTAGGCGGGGATTATGTGTAAGTGTATATAGTCGCTTGTCTTTTTTTGAAAAAGCACATTGTAACTTTTGTTTATGAATCGGCCCGGGGTGTGTGTGTGTGTGTTGTGTGTGTGTGGTGTGGGGGTGTGTGTGGGGTGTGTGTTTTTGGGGTGTGTATGTGTGGTTTTGTGTGTGTGTGTGTGTGTGTGGTGTGTGTGTTAGTGTGTGTTGTGGGGTGTGTGTGTGTGTGTGTGTGTGGGGGTTTGGTGTGTGTTGGAGGAGAGTTTTTTCAGTTTAAGTCCTCACCCCAAAAAATGATATCAGACAATGTAAAGGTGTGTTTGTGTGTGTGGGGTGTGTGGTGTGTGGTGTGTGTTTTTGTTGGGTGTGTGTGTGTGTGTGTGGTGTGGTGTGTGTGAGAGAGAGTTTTCCAGTTTAAGTCCTTCCACCGGGGAAAGTGTCAAAGATGTGTGTGTGGTGTGTGTGTGTTGTGTGTGTGTGGGGGGGGGGGTTTTGGTGTGTGTGTTGTGTGTTGTGTGTGTTTGTGTGTGTGTGTGTTGTGCCGCGCGCGCGCGCGCGTGTGTGTGGTTTTTGTGTGCTGTGTTGCTAGTTTTTTCGTTTAGTCCCCTTTAAAAAAGTTACATCAAAAAGTGTGTGGCGTGCGTGCGTGGTATGTATGTATGTGGTGTATGTATGTAAGAGAGAAGAAAGACAAAGATTGACAGAAGCAAGAGAGAGAGAGGTAGGGCGAAAGAGAGGGGGGGGAGAGGAAAAGAAGAGAGAGAGATAGAGAAGAGAGAGAGAGAGAGAGAGAGAGAGAGAGAAAGAGGGGAGAGGGAGAGTAGTTCTTTATTCTTTTATTTTTCGGGATAACGGGCTCATGTACGTGTTTACACCCTGTCCCCATGTAAAGCGATTTGTTTAATTAAAGTTTCTGTCTTCGTTCCACCCGGAACATGGCCCACTCTTCGAAAGGTGAACAGGTTTTTTTAAAGTGTATGCAAGATGTTCTGCGTGCGTTTGCACACAGCCCCGGTTTTTCGTCTTATCGGAAAAGGATAAGGGGGGGGGGGGGGGGGGGGGGCGGAAAAGGGGGATGGAGAGATGAGAAAAACGATAACGAAAATTTTTTTTTTGGGGTAATAGAATAAAACAAGACTTTTTTTTTTTTAATCCAGCCCCGAAAAAAAAAAAGAAAGAAAAGTAAACAGCAAAATAAAAGCAAAGTGAATCATAAAGAGAGAGAGAGAAGAGAGGAGGAGAGGAGAGGGGAGAGAAGAGAGGGGGAGAGGGATGGAAGAGAGAGGAGGAGATACAGAGAGGAGAAGGGGAGAGAGAGAGAGGGGAAAAGGAGAGAAGAGGATACAAGGGGATAAGAGAGAGAGAGGAAAAAACACACAGACAACAGACAGACGACAGAAAATTTAAATTAAACTTACAAATCAAAAAAAAAGCAGGCACCCCCCTTGGTTAGGGGTAACGCACCTGTTGAAGCAAAAAACCCGGTCGAAGTGTGCGGGGGTTTCGAACCCCGTTTGGACCCAAAATTTTTTCCCCCATCCGTGGGGACGGGGCCTAGTCTTCGGAAGAGAGAAAACGGGTCCCGTGTGAAACATAGTTTTTTTAGCGCAGTAAAAGAACCCACGGCAACAAGAAGTTGTCCTGGAAAATTCTGTAGAAAAAAAAAGGGACCAGATTGGGAAAAAAACCGGTTTCAGACAGGGAAAAAAAAAAAACAAAAGGGTGGGCGCGCTCTTGTGGCGACGCGCTCTTCCCGGGGGGAGCACCGAATTTTACGGGGAAGTTACCTGTTTAAATGGGGTAAATAAAAGGATAAATAAATAAATTAATAAAAAAAGCAGAGAGAGACTACAGAGAGAAAGAGCGGAGACGACAACAAAAAGAAAGAAAAACGATTTAAAAACAGTTGGCAAAAACCGACGGGTATACTAATCAAAAACTTTCCAAACCCCCAAAGTGCATAATTTTAATAACGTCCGTAAAATTTCCGCTTCATCATTTTTTGCAGTAAAAATACAAGAAACTTCTGTTTATGTCCCAATGATGTCTACAAAGTTTAGCGACTTTTAGAGGGGGAAAAAACGAAGAAAAAAAAAAAGAAAAAAACCCGTGAAGCAGAGGTCTTTCTAAACTAAAGCAATAAAATAATAATGGAAAAAAAAGCAAAGACAAGAGTAATTCCTCACAAACATGAAAAATTCTGAAGTTTCGAAAGGACGTGATTATGATACAGGGTTTTGTTCGCAAGCTTTTATGGAAAAAAGTCCCGTTTTTCGCGGTTTTTTGGGGGGTGTGTGTGTGTTGTGTTGGTGTGGTTTTTTTGGTGTGTGTGTGTGTGTGTGTGTGGGTGGTGTGTGGTTGTGTGTGTGTATGTATGTGGTTGTGGGTGTGTGTGGGGTGTGTGTGTGTTGTGTGTGTGTGGTTTTGTGTGTGGTGGTGTGTGTGTTTGTTGTGTGTGTATGTTGTTGATTCAAATTTTCGTTGTTTACTTCTAGTGATATTAGACGAGTGTGGCCTTGTGTGTTTTTGGTGTGGGTTTGTGTGTGGTGGTGTGTGTTGGTGTGTGTGTGTGTGTGTGTGTGTGTGTTGTGTGTGTGTTTGTTGTTTTTGTTGTTGTTGACTTCAATTTACGTCTGTTCCTTTTGTGATATTTGACGCCCCCCCCCTAAAAAAAAACCAAAAAAAAAAAAAAAACCCAAAAAAAAAAAACAAAACAAAAAAAAAAAAACCCGGGAATGTGGATGTGGTGTTAAAAAAAAAAAAAAAATAAAATTTCCAAAAAACTTGGCAATGCAACAGGTTTAAAAAAAAACAAAAAACCCCCCCAAAAGCTTAACTTTAAAGTAAAAATTTAAAAAATGTCTATGGGACTGGACAAAGCCTTTACAATTTAAATCCAAATTTTTAAAAAAAATGAATTAAACCCACACACACACACACACACACACAGAGGCCACAAATCGTCTAAAATTTTATAGAAGGGGGGGGAGTTTTTCCCCGAAAAAATTGGGGGATGAAAGGGTTTTTCATTTGGCCCGTCCCAAAAAATAAATTTATATTGTTTATATTCTCAAACCCCAAAGGGGGATTTACCATTTTTTTCTGAAATTTTGGGTTATCTTTTCATTAGTTTCATTCTATTGAAAAAAGTATTAAATTTCCTTTTCGTAAAAACTTTTTTTCTAAAAATTAGAATTTGGGTTTCCCCAATTGGGTTTGATTATGGGTTTTTTGATTGCAGGTTTAGTTAAAAGGGCTTTATTTTGCTGATTACTTTTCAGTGACCCCTTTTCTCGCCCTATTTTTGTTCAAAAAGCTATACCCATTTGTAAAAGGGAAAAAGGGCCCAAAGCAATTCTATTTTCATCCCATCCCCTTTTTTTGCACCCCTTTTTGGCAAAGGGTCTAAACCCCCCAAAACATTTGGGGAAAAAAACCCAGTGTGTGAAGGCACCCCCAAAAATTCACACTTATGCCCTTTCGGTTAAGAGATGTAAAGACTTCTTAAACTTAATATGATTTTCCCAAATTTTCCCCTTTTAAAAATGGCGATTTTAAACTTTTTAAAAAGCCCATTTTGAATCAACGCAAAAAAGAAATTTTTAAAAATACCCCAAAAGGGGAAATCAAAATATAAGTAAGGCCCATTAGTATTGCTACAAATTCTGCTGTAAATTATCGGTGGAATGTTTTTAAACCCTTTAAATGATTTTTCAATTTTTTAACGCTGGGTATAAACAAAACCAGAACCTTTTTTCTTGATTTTTAATAGGGGGGGATCCATCTGTATTTAAAATTTGTAAAAAGGCAAAATATTTATGATGGGGTGTGGGTCGGACATCCACAAACCCTTATTTTTGGTTGTTTATTCTTGTTTTTTATTTAAAACCTCTTATCCAAAATGTGCTTTTTTCATTTCCCTTATGGGCAAGGTTAAAATTTCTTTCGGTGGGCCATGCTTGGGGGTTTATTTTACTTCGAAATTTTTTACCAATCAGACACATATGTACTTTTGGGCATTAAAAAGGAATAATATTTTGCTCTTTTTGGAAAAAATTAAACTTTTGATTTCCCCTTCTATTTCTTCTGAAATAAAAATTTTTTTGGGCGTTTTTTTTCTAAGCAAATATTTTGCACATGCCCCGTTGAAAAGGTTTAAACATCCAAAAAGGAAAATTGGGCCCCCTTCGTTTTTAAAGTTCCCAGGGGTGGGCGTGAAAGGCACACCCAAAAGCCCGTCCCGTTTCTTTGGGAGTCCATAAAATTGTAAAAATTTTTTAAATAAATACTTTTGGGGGGCAAATGAAAAAAAACCTTTGACCAAACCTAAATTTGGAAAAGAATAAGGGGTGTAGCCCAAAATTTTCCTATTTTAAAAGTGTTTGGCCCCAAGGAAAAAATGAATTTACTTTCCCTCTTTAAAAAAATTTAAAACCTTTTTTTGGCTTTTTGTTAAAATTGGGCTTCGAAATGTGGATTCCAATTTTGCTTTGAAATGGAATTTAAAACCCAAGAACTTTTTCCCGGGGTCTTTATAATCAAACATTTTTGGTCCCAATTTAAATGGGTAGGTCATTGGATTACTTTTCCCTTTTAAAAAAAAGCACATTTTTAAAAGTTTTTTCTTTTGGATAAAGGGAAATCCAATTTTTGAGCTATTAAAAAACGATTTTTGTTAAGCTTTTTTTGGTTTTTCCTTTTTAATTGTGTTTTTAACGCTTCTTTTGTTTGTGGGTTTTGGGGTTTTTAAAAAATTTATCCCCCCCATAAAATATATCATTCATATTGTACTAAGGGCGACCCTTCCCCTCAAATTTTCATGGGGAAAATCATGCAGCAAAAACTTAAAATAGAGAGGCGATATTACAGAACCCTTTGGGGGGGGGTCCCTAAGAAGAGTCTTTAAAAAAAAATTTTAAATTTTGCTACTTAAGCCGGAAAAATTTAATTAGTAAAAATTTTTAATATAAATTTTAAAAATGCCCCGAAAAGCCCCGATTGTAAATTTAAAGTTTGCAACTTAGCATGCCAAACTTGATCATAACGTCTTTTTTTACGAAAATGTTTGCAAGAACGTTTTTTCTTCTTTCAAACTGAATTTTTTAAAATGCGTTTTTAAATTTTAACCCAAATTTTTCTATGGGAGATCTGTCTTTTTGAAAAACCCCCCTGATTGACTGGGATTATTTTTTTTTTTATCACAGAAGTAAATCGGCCCTTTTTAAAAATAATTTTTCAGCCCTTTGGGGGTTGGGGGGGGTTGTGTAGGTCCAAAACCTTTTGGGCCCGTAGCTAGTTTTTTGGGCTGTTCTGGGTTTTCCTTGTTTAAAGAAAAAAGGAATGGAAAATAGATTGTTTCCAATCCCTGGCACAACCCCTTTAATTCCCAAAATTTATTGAACAATT
>CM054167.1:34507558-34515460 GCA_028751875.1 Rapana venosa | reverse complement strand
AATACAGACAGACAGAAGCACCACACAAACACACATTGCCATCGAAATGAAAGAATAAATAAATAATGAAATAAACAAACAACACACAAATTTACACGCGCACACACACACTCATACATAACCCTCCCCCACCACAACAACTCTCCCCCACCACCACACACACACACCTCCCCCACCCAAAACACACTACATCAATACACCAAAACATATCGTGTTCTTCAACGCGGCAAAGTTTGCTAAAAATGTCGTTCACAATTTTCCCTTTCATGTAAAGTTCTGCTCGCACCACCACGCACAACACACAGCAGCACACACACAACACACGGATTACCCCACACACACGAGAGACACACACGCACACAACGCCCCACACACACACACGATACACAGACACACACACACACACAGACACACACGCGAAACACACACACACACAACCACACACACACACACACACACACACACAGAGGACGGCTCATTATGTGCACAGTACTGAAAACTTCCTCACATATGTGCTTGCATGCTGCACATCTTTTCAGGTAGGGAGAAAAAGAGATTGGTGCACCTTCTCTGCAAAGTTCAAGTGGGCAAGTTTGGGGTTTTTTCCAGGCTGTTCAATAGTTTGCCTTGAAGAACTACCTAACAGAACTTTGACAAGAGTGGAACTTTTTCTTTTCTTATTATTTTTCTGTGTGTGTGACTGTTTATCGGTCTGTGTGTGTGTTGTGTGTGTGTGTTGTGTGTGTGTGTGTGTGTGTGTGTGTGTGTGTGTGTGTGTGTGTGTGTGTGTGCACAGTGAGTGAGTGAGTGTGGTGTGTGTGTGTATGTGTGTATCTGTCTCTCTCTTTCTCTCTGTCAGTCTGTTGTCTGTGTTGTTGCCGTTCTATCTACTATATTTCTCTCTCTCTCCTCTCTCTCTCTCTCTCTTCTCTCTCTCTCTCTCTCTCTCTCTTCACACACAAACAAACATACACACACAGAAAACACACCTCCCTCCCTCACATACACATATTTCATAAGACTTCAAACGCAAAACAACATCAACAAGAACAACCACAATAACAGACACACACATAAACAAGAGTAAAAGTAGGCCATAGTGTGCCCGGGGGGAACGGATGACAAAATTTACAAAACCGCATACACACAGAAACTGGATATAAATAAAAGCAAAAAGAGTGCTTATTCCATTATCCTCGAAATAAAAATTAAAAAAATAAAGCACGCACACATACTTAGAACTCACTCCCCTAACACACTCACCTTGCCCTCTCTCCCCCCCCCCCCTTACCACACACACACCCCACTCACTCCACCCCCCAATACACACACACTCACTCCTCCCTGCCCCCCCCCCCCCACACACCCCACCCCCCAATACACACACACTCACTCCTACATCCTCCCCATACACACACACTCATCCCCCCACTACTCCACCCCCCCAACACACACACTCACTCCTCCTGCCCCCCCCCCCCCACACACAACACACACCACACACACTCACCCCCCACTCACTCCACTCCCCAACACACACACTCACTCCTACCTCCCCCCCCCATACACACACTCATTCCCCCCACTCACTCCACTCCCCAACACACACACTCACTCCTACCTCCCCCCATACACACTCATTCCCCCACTTACTCCACCCCCCAACACACACTCCTCCCTCCCCCCACACACTCACCCCCCACTCATTCCACACCCCCAACACACACACACTCCCCCCTCCCTCCCACACACTCATCCCCCCATCTCACTCCACACCCCCCCCCCCCCCCCCAACACAAACACACTCACTCCTCTCCCCCCCCTCCCCTCACCCCCCTCCGCTACCCCCCTCACACACACACACACACACACAAACACAAACACACACATTACCATATATTGTGCAGCAGCCAACTTTACAAGTTTGTCCTTTCCAAAAGGTTTCAATCATGTGAGAGAAGCAGACAGGGAGCGCCCAGTTAGGACATCATCTATGCAATCCCCATCCTCTCGTTTTTCTCCTGTCTGTAGGAATCATCACAGCTCCCTCTGTCTGTCTGTTCTTATTTTGGATCCCCCTTCCCCTCTCTGTATTATCTTCTTCTTCCTCTTCTTCTTGTTCTTGCTCTTGTTCTTGTTGTTGTTGTTCTTCTTCTTCTTCTTTGTCTTCGTTCTTCTTCTTCCCTCCTCCTCCTCCTCCTTCTTCTTCTTCTTCTTCTTCTTCTTCTTCTTTCTTCTTCTTCTTCTTCTCTTCTTCTTCTTTCTTCTTCTTCTTCTTCTGTCTTTCTTCTTCTTCTTCGTCTTCTTCTTCGTCTTCTTCTTCTTCTCGTCTCATCTTCTTCTTCGTCTTCTTCTTCTTCTTCTTCTTCTTCTTCTTCTTCTTCTTCTTCTTCTCCTCCTCCTCCTCCTCCTCCTCCTCCTTCTTCTTCTTCTTCTTCTTCTTCTTCTTCTTCTTCTTCTTTCTTCTTTCTTCCTCCTCCTCCTCCTCCTCTCTTCTCTCTCTTCTTCTTCTTCTTCTTCTTCTTTCTTCTTCTTCGTTCATCTTCTTCTTCTTCTTCTTCTTCTCTCCTCCTCCTCCTCCTCCCCCTCCTACTCATCCTCCTCCCCTCCTCCTTCTTCTTTCGTCGTCGTCTTCTTCGTCGTCGTCGTCGAACTCTTAGACAGTATCTATTGTTGTCTGTCATATGAGCGAAAATGCGTTGCGCTGCCGTTAAGCGCCTGACAAGTCAGGCCCAGCGCATCCGACTTCGGCATGGGAGGGAATTGTTATCTAAGTCTTTCTGGAAAACAGGTGGGAGAATGGACCAAGCAGGCAGAAAATAGACAAGAAGGAGGTGACAGGAAGAAAATGAAGAAGGCGGAAACAAAGAGAGCGATAGAAAAGAGGAAATTCCTAGCACAGAATTTTGTGAAATTGGGGATGCTGTTTATACTGCGAGGCCCCCGGCAGTCCCACTCTTGAAACGTGTATAGTATTGCATTGTATTGTATTGTATTGCATTGTATTGCATTGTTTTGCATTGTATTGCATTGCATGATATTGTGCATGTGTTGTATCATGTTTTCATTATGTTGTATTGCATTGTATTGCGCTGTATTTTTTTTTTGCCTTTTTCTTATCCTCTAGAGTTTATATAGTGGTCAGGGTGCTAGTCTTTCGAATAAACCGAAGAACCACGTAAAGCATAATTTTAATACATGAAAAAGAATCCACACCAACAAGAGAGTTATCCCCGGCTATATTTTTTTAAATCACTGTTATAAAGAAACCAATACACTCACAGCAATATAAAAAAAATGTGGCGCTGCTCTCGTGGCGACGCTCTCTCCCCGAAATAGAACAGCCCCAAAATTTCACACAGAGAAGTCTTCCGTGACTGAGAGAGATCCACAACAGGACACACTTGTTTTTCATGAATAAGACATGAGCACTCCAGCCGACAAATGCATGACTGACTTATCTCAGTGTCGTCAGATCTCAGTGTGTGTGTGGGAGATAAGGGATGAAAATGAAAGGGAATAAAAGATTATAGAAAAAAAACAGACAACAGGAAAAAGGAAAAAAATCAAAAGAGAAGAATAGCAACAAAAGAAAAAAGAATCAAAATTTTAAAAAAGAGAAAAAAACACAGAAGGAAAAAAACGAAATAAAAGAAAACAACAGAGAAAAAAGAAGAAGAAATAAAAGGAAATGGAACAGGGTTGAAAACGAAACTTGGAGAGGGAAAGAAAAACAACCTGAAAGGAAAAAAAAAAGAAAGAGAAAAGTCAGAACCGAGAACACGCAAAACAAGCAGTAACAGACAGGACAGCAGCAGAACACTGCTTTCAACTTCTGAATATCTGACCCTCCAGACGCAAACCTTGGAAGTGATTCGTTTTCACAAGATATAGCGCTACATAGATGATGATGATGATGATGATGATGATGATGATGATGATGATGATGATGATGATGATGATGATTATAATGATGATGTTGATGACAGTGACAATGACAAATTCTTTTATTTCGAGGATAATGAATAAGCACCCATGTGATTTTTTACATGTAGTCCCCGCCCTTAGGGATACACACACACACCACACACACATATATATATATATATATATATATATTATATATATATATATATATATATATATTATATTATATATAATATATATATATATATATAAGAGACAGAGAGAGACAGAGTGTGTGTGTGTGTGGGGTGGGGGGGTGGAATTAAACCTAAGACTGTTCGTGTTTTTTGTCCACCTGCTGGATGGTGATGATTATTATTATCATTATCATCATCATCAATCATCAACGTCGTCGTTATCGTCATCACCGTCGTCGTCGTCACCATCATCATCATCGTCACCACCATCATCGTCGTCATCATCGTCGTCGTTATTATCGTCACCATCATCATCATCAGTTGAGGATAACATATTTTCATCACTCCATCAAAGGCTACGGCAGAACAAGTGACTGGCTGTCTCCTTTAATCGACTGACCACGAACTGACTTCTCCCTTGACTTTCTCCGGAGTCATTGGCGCACTGCCCTCAACTTGTCGTGGGCAAGTCGAACCAGGCAGAAGCCACCTCTCTCTAACTTACCCCAACACTCACCCCAACACTCACCCCAACACTCACCCCAACACTCACCCCTACACTTCCCCGATAACAGAAGGCGGCTGCTACCTTTAAGGTAGGCAAAAAAAACCCCGTCACATTCGCAAAATCCCACCACTGGTGTATTTGAAAGCTCTAGGTGAGGAACGGGGGGGGGGGGGGGGGGGGGGGGGGGGGGGGGGGGGGGGGGGGGGGGGGAGGGGGGGGGGGGGGGGGGGGGGGGGGGGGGGGGGGGGGGGGGGGGGGGGGGGGGGGGGGGGGGGGCTATCAACAAAACCCCTTAGACCTAAAGCTCAGTGTGCAAGGTAACAGCCACGAATATCCATTTCTACAAAAGAGAGGTCAGAGTGCTAGTCTTTTGGATGAGACGAGAAACCGAGGTCCCTTGTGTAACGGAAAAGAACTCACGGCAGCAAGAGAGTTGTCCCTGGCAAAAATTCTGTAGAAAACAGCCACTCTGATAGGGAAACAAATACAGTTGTAGATAGGAAAAGAAAAAAATGGGTGGCGCTGCTCTTGTGGCGACGCGCTCTCCCCAGGGAGAGCAGCCGAGAAATCTGTCGTGGTATACAATACAACTATGGGATATTCAAAATGCATAGTCGCTCTTCTGTATTCGTATTTACACGAATGGAATTGCAGTTCAACTCTTAAAAGTTGACTCCAGAGATAGTAAGTGTTTCCAGCCTTAATTCAACAGACGCCGCTGCCAAGACTCGAACCCACGACTTAAAAGATTGAAGTCAAATGCTCTTTCCAAATCAAGCACAGCACGACAGTGTAGAGAGCAGGGAATGGCCAAAAACAGTCCTGTCAGACTGTCTGCGAGACTGAGGGATAAGGCTTTTCCACCAGACAGTCTTTAGTCTGATCCTGTCTACACCACTGTGTATTATTCAGACTACAAGCGGGGTTCCCCAGGGCTCACTACTTAGTCCTGTCCTTTTCTTTCCTGCATCAAAGATTTTATGTCAAATGTGAAAGCCTCTCCTTCAAGTGGCTAGATGGCTTTTATTGATGGGGGTCTAGCTTGATTTTTGTCCATGACCAATCTGCCATGAAGTCTTTTGAAAAGTATGTGCTTGTATTTCCATCAAAGCAGATTTGTGTGCGTGAAATTCGGACTGCTCTTTCAAGGACAGCGCGTCGCCACGAGAGCAGCGCCACCAATTACCTTTTTTCTGTCTGCATGTGTATTTGTTTCCCTACCAGAGTAGATTTTTTTCTACATAAATTTGCCAGGGACAACCCTCTTGTTGCTGTGGGTTCTTTTAAATGCACTGAATGGGTGTTGCACACGGGACCTCGGTTTATCGTCTCATCCAAAAGACCACCCAACATGGTCTAGTGAATGAGGGATCAGTTTCGGGCACAAACGGGGATTGAACTTGCGACTTCTCGCTTCCTAGGCAGGTGCTTTACGTTTAGACAACTGATCCACCCAATACTTAATTCCGAATTTCTGCAAAGAAGCTGTGTTTAAAGAAGAAGAACAGCTCTGTCTCCCTCCCTGTATATATCTGTTCTCTCTCTCTCTCTCTCTCTCTCTCTCTCTCTCTTTTCCCTCTCTCTCTCTCTCTCTCTCTCTTCTCTCTCTCTCCCAAGGCAAGAATGTGTCTTATCAAAAGTGAATCCTTAGTCTAAAAGTCGCAGCCTCATTCCCCCCCAAACCTCTTCACACACACACACACTACTACCTCCCCCCCCCCCCCCCCCCCCCCCACTACACCCTAACCCCCCCCCTACCACAGAAACACACACACAGCTACAGACACACCCCACACACACACACACACACCACACACACACACACACACACACACACACACACACACACACACACACATACATGCATGCTATTCTCCCAACATTCAAAATAAATCTCTCACTCCAAACTTCTTTCCCAATCCCTCTATCCCTTTGAAAAAAAAAAGCAGCACCCCACACTCTCTCTGTACAGGAAAATTTCACACAGTCTGTCTCACCAAGTTCGTTCACACACACACACAAAAACACACACACACACACACACACACAACCAAACACACACACAACCCCAACAAAAACACACACACACACACACACACACAAAAAAACACACCCAACACTACCCACACTGCACGATCCTTTCCCAACACCAAAATAAATCTTCACCCCTAACTTCTTTCAAATCCCTCCATCCACTTTGAAAAAAGAACATAAAAACCAGCATCCCCCCCCCCCCCCACACACACACACTCTTTCTCTCTCTCTCTCTCTTCTCTCTCTCTCTCTCTCTCTCCCCTTTCTCTCCTCCACTGTACACAGACACTTCACACAGTCTGTCAGTCAGTCAGTCAGTCAGTCTTCATCCAAAGTGGACAGTCAGCGAAGGCAGGAAGGCAAAGTGCACGTGCAGACATCAGCACCAGGTTTATCACTGTGGAGAACGTAGCGTGTGTGAGAACTAAACACAGCCCTGCCAAAGTGCTGACTTTTACAGCAGTCTTCCAAACACACTGACCACACTGACTGGGGCATTTTTCAGTGATGGAAAAGGTGTCCTAAAGAACATTTCGTCCTGACAGAGTAATTCTTGCTGCCTTCCAGTTAACAGCACTTACTCTGGCACCATTAAAGACTACTTACAGACAGTTGATAGTCAAACTTAAATCCTTTTGCGTGTTACCTCACATACACGTGTGCGCACACACACAAACACACTTGAAAAGGCTAAATGAATGAATAAAATAAACAAAAAGACTCTGAAACTACTCTGAACTTCAATCATTTTAAACTCCTTCGCGTGCACGCACACACACATACACACACACCCTTACACTCCCACCCCTACACACATACTGCAAAAGATTCTTAAAAGCTCGATTCAAACCCCTTTAAGTTGGTTTGCGCGCATACACGCACGCTCTCACCACACACACACCAACACACACACACACACACCCCCACACCAACACACACACTCCTCTCTCTCTCTCCTCTCTTCTCTCCTTTTCTCTCTTCCCCTCTCTCTCCTTCTCTCTTCCCCTCTTTTCTCTCTCTCTCTTCTAAAAGACTCTCGAAAAAGTTGGCTCAATCATTCAAAGTTCCTGTAATGTTGTGCCACTTGTGTCCTTCTGCCACAACGAGTCTCACTTATAAGTCCCCAACCCCCGTTTTCGTAAACTAGTTCATGGTATAAAAGTTGTTCATACTTCTTCT
The DNA here is from genome assembly GCA_028751875.1 of Rapana venosa. Lineage (NCBI taxonomy): Eukaryota > Metazoa > Mollusca > Gastropoda > Neogastropoda > Muricidae > Rapana > Rapana venosa. Next base: position 34,507,636 of record CM054167.1, on the reverse strand, counting down.
TCTCCTCCTCCTTTTCCTTCTTCTCCTTTTCCTTCTTCTTGTTCTTGTTCTTCTTCTTCTTCTCCTCCTCCTCCTTTT
>CM054167.1:34490058-34492558 GCA_028751875.1 Rapana venosa | reverse complement strand
ACTCTTACGTGCGCTTAAAAAATCCCAGTCCAAAATTTGAGTGAGGATTGGAAAGAGAGAGAAAAAAGCAGGCAGAAGTTAACAGAGTCTGATAATCACATACACACACAGAAATAGACATCACAAATAAAGAGCTAAAAAAAAAGTGAAGAGTTGGACACACAAACAAAGAGAAATACAAAACAATAGCAATAGGTATATAGACAGACGGGACAGCTCAGTGGTCAGAGCACTCGCTTTTCCCCCAGCTAAGGTTAAGCAGCATCGAGTGTAGTTACCAGTTGGGTGACCGTTTGCGCGCCTTGGCTTCAGTACAGTTCCCCAGTTCACCCAGCTGTAAATGGGTACCTGTCTCTTTAGGGTCAGGGAAGGTAAAGCAGCGAGGGAGAGGAGATGGGCGCCGCCCTCAATATGCTGGCCCTAGAGAAGTGAGGTCTCTGACGCCTCGCTCCCCTACGACCACCTTTACCTTTATATGGACAGAAGGGTGGATCGGTGGTCTAGAGGTAACGCACCTGCCTAGAAAAGCGAAAAGTCCGGGTCGGATGTGTACGGTGGTTCAATTCCCCGTTGGGCCCGACACTTTACCCCCATCCAATAGACAATGAGTGGTGGTCTGGGTGCTAGTCTTTCGGATGAGACGAGAAAAATCGGGGTCCCGTGTGTTACACAAAATTATATAGCGGACGTAAAAGAACCCATGGCAATAAGAGAGTTGTCTCTGGTAGAATTCTGTGGGAAAAAGCCACTCTGATAGGGAAACAAATACAGTTGCAGACAGTAAAAAAATCGGTGGCCCTGTTCTTGTAGCGACTCGCTCTCTCCGGGGAGAGCAGCCCGAATTTCAAGCAGAGAAATCTGCCGTGTAAAGAAGGCTAGAAAGAAAGAAAGAAAGAAAGAAAGGAAGAAAGGAAGAAAGAAAGAAAGAAAGAAGGAAGGAAGAAAAAAAGAAAAAAAAGAAAAGAAAAAGTAAAGAAAGAAAAAAAAGAAAGAAAGAAAAAAGAAAGAAAAAAAAAGAAAGAAAGAAGGCTAAAAAGAAAGAAAGAAAGAAGGAAAGAAAGAAAGAAAGAAAAGAAGAAAGAAAAAGAAAAAGACGGCTAGAAAAAGAAAGAAAAGAAAGAAAAAAGAAAGAAAGAAGGAAGGAAAGAAAAAAAAAGAAGGAAAGAAGCTAGAAAGAAAGAAAAAAGGGAAAAAAGGCTAGAAAGAAAGGGAAAGGTAGAAAGAAAGAAAGGGTAGAAAAAAAGAAAGAAGGAAAGAAAGAAAGAAAGAAAGAAAGAAAGGAAAGAAGAAAAGGAAAGAATAGAAAGAAAGAAGGCTGAAAAGGGAAAAAAGGAAGAAAGAAAGAAGAAAGAAAGAAGAAGAAAGGAAAGAAAGAAGAAGAAAGAAAGAAGGTAGAAAGGAAAAGAAAGAAAGAAAAAAAAGAAAAAAGGCAGAAAAAAAGAAAGAAAGAAAGAAAAAAAAGGGAAAGGGTAGAAAGGAAAAAAAGAAAGAAAAAAAGAAAAGAAAGAAAAAAAAGAAGAAAGAAAGAGAAGAAAGAGAAGAAAAAGAAAGGAAAGAAAAAGAAAAAAGAAGGCTAGAAAAAAGAAAGAAAGAAAAAAAGTAATAAAAAAAAAAAAATAAAAAAGAAAAAGAAAAAAAAAGTAAGAAAAAAATGAAGAAGAAAGAAAGAAAGAAAGAAAAAAAAAGAAAAGAAAAGAAGAAAAAAGAAAGAAAGAAGAAAAAAAGAAAGAAAGAAAAAAGGCAAAGAAAGAAAGAGAAAAAGAAGAAAGAAAGAAAGAAAAAAGAAAGAAAGAAAGAAAGAAGGAGAAAGAAAGAAAGAAGCAAGGAATAGAAAAAAAGAAAGAAAAAGAAAAAAAAGAAAAAAATAAAGAAAGAAAGAAGGCTAGAAAGAAAGAAAGAAAAGAATAAGAAAAGAAAGAAAAAGAAAGAAAAGAAGGTAAAAAAAGAAAAAAAAGAAAGAAAAGAAAGAAAGAAAAGAAAAAAGAAAGAAAGAAAAAGAAAAAAAAAGAAGAATTGAAAGAAAAAAAAAGAAAGAAAAAAGAAAAGAAAAAGGAAAAGAAAGAAAAAAAAAAAAAAAGAAAGAAAAAAAAAAAAAATTTAAAAAAGAAAAGAAAGAAAGAAAAAGAAGAAAAAAAAAAGAAAGAAAAAAAAAAAAGAAAAAAAAGAAAAAAAAAGAACTAAAAAAAAAAAAAGAAAAAAAAAAAAAAAAAAAAAAAAAAAGAAAAAAAAGAAAAAAAAAGAAAGAAAAAGAAAGAAAAAAGAAAGGAAAAAAAAAAGATGAAAAGAAAAAAAAGAAAAAAAAAAAAAAAGGGGGAAAAAAAAAAGAAAAAAAAAGAAAAAAAAGAAAAATAAAGAAAAAAAGAAAGAAAAAAAAAAGAAAAAAAAAAAAAAAAAAAGGAAAAAAAAAAAAAAAAAAAAAAAGGGTTAAAAAAAGAAGAAAAAAAAAAAAAAGAAAAAAGAGAAAAAGAAAGAAAGAAAGAAAAAAAAAAATAAAAGAAAA
>CM054167.1:34477558-34482558 GCA_028751875.1 Rapana venosa | reverse complement strand
ACAGACAGACAGACAGACAGAGATACAGAGAGAGACAGAGAGATAATTAAAGCTAGGTAGACAGACAGACAGACAGACAGACAGAAAGATAGAAAGAAAGAAAGAGACTATAGTATATAGTTCGGTTATAGAGAGTGAGAGAGAGAGAGAGAGAGAAAGAGAGAAAGAGAGACAGACAGACAGATAGACAGAAAGAAAAAAAAAGAAAAAAAAGAAGAAGACAGAGAGACAGAAAAAACAAGAATAAAAAAAAAATTTAAAAGAAAAAAAGACGCAAAAAAGAAAGGAAAGGAAAAAAAACAATAAGAAAAGAAGAGATAGAAAGGAAAAAAAAAGGAAAAAAGAAAAAAGAAAAGAAAGCAGAAAAAAGAAGGAAAAAAAAAAAAGAAAAAAGAAAGAAAGGAAGGAAAGAAAAAAAGGGAAGGAAAAAAGAAAGAGGAAAAAAAAGAAAAAGGAAAAGAAAAAAAAGGAAAAAAGAAAAAAGGAAAAAGAAAAAAAAAAGAAAAGAATAAAAGAAAAAAAAGGAAAACAAAAAAAAAAAAAGGAAAAAAAGAAAAGAAACAAAAAAACAAAAAAGGGGAAAACCCAAGAAAAAAAAGTAAAAAATACAAGCTTCAAAAAAAAAAAGAAAAAAAGACAAAAATTTAACAAGATAAAAGGAAACAGTCTCAAACAAAAAGGAAGAAAAAAAACAAAAAGAACACAAACAAAAAATACAAAAAAACCCCCTAAGAATGAAAAAGACCCAGAAACACCCCCCCAAAAAAAAACCCAAAAAGAAAACAATTGAAACAACCCCCCCAAAACCCGCAAAACAGACAACGATTCTAAAGAAAATATGACCCCGGGTTTAAATAAAAACACGGAACACACGCTGCCTGCTTGTCCCCAAGCGAAAAGTATTAGTTACTGCCAACTCGTTAAAGACCACATCCCCCTTTTTGACACGACCACGCGTGTAATTATCGGCGAAAATATCGTAGAAAATACAGTAGAAAATATAGTAGATAATACCCCCTTTTTCCCTCCCACCTGCCTTTCCCTCTGTCCATCATTGTGACTTGAAACCCTTTATTTTAGGAAAAAAAAGGACGTGATAGGGGACGGGGTTGTTTGATTTGATGGTCTCCATCTCTCTTCTTGTTTGGTAGCGAGCAGTCAACTCTCTGGGTTGGTGTACTCTGTATAATGTATCAAGAATGACCCAAAAAGATTATGAACTTGCTTTAGATATGTGTGTGATTAGAAAAAAACTGTTCGCAGTGCAAATTATCAGTGTGCATTTTTTCTGTCTGCCCAAAATTTAAATGGAGATTTTTTGGAAATGTAAAACTAAAGGGGAAAAAACACAAGGGTTCCCAGGTTTCTGGTTAGTTGTATTTCTTTTTGTTGTTATAAAGTCCGGGTGGTTCGAAGGTCTCTAAAGTCCGAACAAACTAAAAAAATGGTTTAAATTTACGTAAGGTTTCGTTCTACAAAAATTTTTTTGTTTCTTACAAATTTTAAAAACAAAGAGAAAAAATTTAAACGGTAAAGCTGTCCCTAATCTATGAGGTCGTGGAGAGCAAGACACGAAACCCCAACTTCTCCGGGGAGTTATGATTTGAGGGTGTCCTACCTCGCTGCTTTACCTTCCCTGCCCCAAAAGGGGGCGGGTACCCATTTTCAATGGGGGGAACGGGGACTTATGAAGCCAAGGCGCGCAAAACAGTTTGCCCATCTGCTTTAAACCCCCTGTGGCCCGGGGGGGGAAAGCATGCTTGACCCGAGTTACCCCCATCCCCCCAAAGTGAATAAACCAAATGTGTTGTAATAAAAATGAATCTTTCACAAACCCCAAAAAAAAACAAAATTCGGGAAAAATTGGGCATGAGACTTGCAGGAGGAAAAGAAAAGACAGAAAACTAGGGAAGTAGAAATTTTACCCAAAATGAGCAAATAAAAAAGGAAAGGAATACTAAAAAGAAAGAGGTAAGTAAAAGTAAGTAGATAATAAGTAAATAAATAAGTAAATGACAAAAAAAAAAATGCAAGAAATTCCGAATAGGGAAAAAAAAAGAAGGAGCAAGACGAAAGACACACACACACCAACCACAACACACAACACCACACAACACACACACACACACACACACACACACACACACCAGACTCAATAAAGAGAGAAAAACAAAAAAATCAAAGAGGAAAAAAATCTTTGGAAACCCTTTCAAGACAATACAACTTCTCTCCCCCAAAAATGAAGCAAACAATTCAATCACCTCTCACACAAAAACCACAGCCAATCCAACCCCTAAATCTCCTTTCCAGTTTTAAAAACACACTCATTTCCGTCTTTGGGTTTCCCGCTGTTGCCGAGACACGCAAAAGGAAAAAGACTTTTTCCCGCCAACCCCACCCTTTACCAATCAGAAACTTTATTGACAGACGCTCGTGAGGGGCCCCGTAGTTATGGACGAATTTATCCCTTTCTAAAATGTCTTATGTCTGTGTTGCTCCCCCGAGTACCATTAAGAGAAAGAAAGAAAGAAAGAAAAGAAAGAAAACGGAAAAAAATGAAGGTTGAAGTAAGGTCATTGGTGCGGTGGGAACGGATCAAAATCACAAAACTGCATTTCACGGGGGTTTGGTACAAAAAAAAAAGGACCGATGTTTATTCCCTTATCCCGAAAAAAAAGCTAAAAAAAAATAAAGGAAAGAAGAAAGGGGACAAAAAAGGAAAGGGGAAAAAAAAAAAAAAAAGGTAAAAAAATAAAAGAACAACAACAAACACACAAAAAAAAAAAAACAAAGCAAAAAAAAAGTAGGGACAAGGGGGGGGGGGGGTGGGGGGGAGGCAAAGAAAAGGAGTATAAAACCGAACAAAAAAAGAATATCAACAGATAGAAGACGGGCAGGGATAGCTAGACAGGGAAAGACAATAAAAAACGCAGATGAAAGAAGACAGGGGTAGACACGTAGACGAAAGACATCCAAAGAACGGATGGACACACAGATAGACAAAAGAAAGAAGACAGACAGTAGATACATAAAAAATAGGATAGAAAATAGAGTATAGATAAATATATAGACAAAGAAACAGATAGATAGATGATAATTTATTGATAAGAAAAAAAACATAAATCTATTTAAAAAAAGAAAGAAAAATACCCCCCCCCCCCAAAAAAAAAGAAAAGAAAGGCAAAAATTGAGGGTAAAATTTAAAAAAAGAAAGATAAACTAAAGCTCCGACAGATATATTAAAAAAAAAACAAATTGTTTTTACAAACTAATTTCGTAACAGCGAAAATTATCTGTTTAAACCCAAAGAGACAAATTATCCTTTTAAAAAATACGACAAATTATGCTTCCACCGCAGGGAGAAAAATGATCAGGACTCACACAAAAGTGTGTTGATAATTATCTGCTGCTTGTTAAAAAAAATCGATTCAGTCCCTGACACGAAAACCCCCGAGTGATTTAAACTGCGGGGGAATTCCGGGGGATATGGCGTGTCCTCTCGTCTTGTCTTCATCATACTGTAAAACTCACCGCTACTGAAAAGGCTATCACGGGAAAAATGGAGCCGAAGCGCTTCTTGCTTCTAGAGTTTTGTTTGCTTTTTTTTTTCGGGTTGGGAAAAATACCCCGAGAGTACAAGAAAGAAAAAAAAAATAATTTTTTTTTTCAAATAAGAAGGATTTTTATAATGTCCATTTTGCCGTTAATATTGTTCATTCCTTGTGCGGGGGTTATTTTCACGCTGCAGGATTATGTTGTTACACGGGTTCATATGGTTGCTTCGTTGATTTATCATCATCAGCAGCAGTCATGTTACTATGGAGATTGAATCGATGATGATGATGATGATGATGATGATGATGATGATGATAATAATGATGATGATGGTGGTGGTGGTGGTGGTGGTGGTGGTGGTGGTACCACGGTGTGTGGTGGTGGTGGTGGTGGTGGTGGTGGTGATGATGATGATGATGATGATGATGATGATGATGATGATGATGCAGCTGCTGCTGCTGCTGCTGCAGCTGCTGCTGCTGCTGCTGCTGCTGCTGCTGCTACTACTACTACTACTACTACTACGACTGCTGCTACTGCTGCTGCTGCTACTACTACTACTACCACCACTACTACTACTACTACTACTACTACTACTACTACTATTGATGATGATGATGATGATGATGATGATGATGATGATGATGATGATGATAGCAAACAATAATAAAAATAATGACAATAACGATGATAATTATATACGGAATTTTTATGACACTGAATTTTGTAAAGCAAACTTGTCTGTCTCTGTCTCTCTATGTCTGTCTGTCTCTCTGTCTGTGTCTCTGTCTCTGTCTGTGTCTGTCTGTCTGTCTGTCTGTCTGTCTGTCTGTCTGTCTGTCTGTCTGTCTCTCTCTCTCTCTCTCTCTCTCTCTCTCTCTCTCTCTCTCTCTCTCTCTCTCTCTCTCTCTCTCTCCTCTCTGTAGTTAATCTTGGAGTGAAGGCATCTTTGTGGTGCTGTCATGTTTTCCATCACTGTTGCTACGGATTATTCCCGACAACTGCCAAGTCTTGGACGAAGTGCACAAGGTACATTTTGTTGTTGTTGTTGTTGGACGTTCCCCAGGTGAACAACCAGGCCGTCATCCACAACAACATGCTACCTCACTCATCACACCTACGAAATAGTTTTTTGACCGAAAGTAGTAGTAGTAGTAGTAGTAGTAGTAGTAGTAGTAGTAGTAGTAGTAGTAGTAGTAGTAATAATAATTTTAAAAAAAAAAATAATAATGATAATAATAATAATAATATACTGAACTTATATAGCGCTGAATCTTGTAAAAGAAACGAATCGAAGCGCTTGAGTACACACTGCATGAAAAGTTTGCGGTGTCTGTTTTGAAATGCCTCGCTCGCCATAGAGACAGCCATACTCCAACTTCAGAGGATGTTTTTCTACTTAAAGGATACTGCAGGTTGTTATGTTCAGAGCCTGTCCTGGCTGA
>CM054167.1:34462558-34467558 GCA_028751875.1 Rapana venosa | reverse complement strand
TCTCCACAGACTGGAAGACAGGTCAGGCTGACCCCACGTGGGCTTCCTGGAGCATGCTTCAGTGTCTGGCCAGTTTGGTGTTGTTGTGTTTATTGTAGTAGGAGGGATGTTTGGCAAGATAGCTGGCATATTCCGGCACTTGACAAGAAATAAACATGGGTGAAACAGAAAGAAAGGAAGGAAGCAAGGAAGGAAGGAAGAAGAAAGAGAGGGAGGGAGGGTGGAAGGAAGGAAGATAGGGAGGGAGGAAGGGTGAAAGGCAGGAAGAAAAGAAAGAAAGGAATTGAGGGAGGGAGGGAGGGAGGGAGGAAGCAAAGAAAGAAAGGGAGGGAGGAAGGAAGGAAGGGAGGAAGGGAGGGAGAAAAGAAGGAAGGAAAAAAGAAAGAAAAAAAGAAAGAAAGAGAGAGAGAGAGAGAGAGAGAGAGAGAGAGAGAGAGAGAGAGAGAGAGAGAGAGAGAGAGAGCAAAACAGAAAGAAGGAGAGAGAAAGAAGGAAAGAAGGAAAGAAAGAACGAAAAGAAGATAGACAGACAGACAGACAGACAGACAGACAGACAGATAGATAGATAGATAGATAGATAGATAGATAGATAGATAGATAGATAGATAGATAGATAGATAGATAGATAGGAAATAAAAAGAAAGAAAGAAAGAATGGAAGAAAGAACAAAAGAAAGAAAGAACAGAAAGGAAAGAAAGAAAGGAAGAAAAAAGAATGAAAGGAAGGAAGACAGAAAGAAAGAGAAAAAAGAAAGAACTATATACGGATAAGCATGTTCACGATTTACATAGAGAAAAAGGAGGATAAAAACAAGTACAAACAAACAGAGAAGGGAAGAGAAAAGAGAGAGAGACAGAGAGAGAGAGACAGAGAGAGAGAAAGAGACAGAGAGAAGGAGAGCAGGGGCCTAGGAGGAGGAACAATGAGAAAGAGAGACAGAGACAGAGAGAGAGAGAGAGAGAAGAGAGAGAGAGAGAGACAGCTGTGTCTGAGTGTGTTTACTAGTCAATAGTCTTCAGAAAATTGTGTTCATATATTGGTGTGTGGGTGTGCGCACATGTGCGTGCGTGTGTGAGTGCGCGTGTGCATGCACGCGTAAATAAGTTTTATGTCGTTTTCCAATCAATGATTTTTATAACACTGTATTCCTACATTGGTGGGTATGTGTGTATGTATATATTGTTGTGTGTGTGTGTGTGTGTGTGTGTGTGTGTGTGTGTGTGTGTGTGTGTGTGTGTGTGTGTGTGTGTTGTGTGTGTGTGTGTGTGCGTGTGTGCGCGCGCGCGTGCCTTGGTTTGTGTGTGTGAGATTTTTTTTTAAAGCTATCTTGGAATGTTCATAACAATTTGAAATGTATTTTTCTTGTGCCTTTTGAGATAATTATAGGTATCAATGTGCCTGCCAGTATTGTAATTGCCCTTCATGGGATGATTTAAGTGTTTTTGACTTGACTTGACTTGAAGTCAGGCCCAGCGCATCCGACCTCGGCGTGGGAGAGAATTATTATCCTCTTTTAAGACTTTCTGGAGGAAATAAGCAGGAGAATGAACCAAGAAGGCAGAAAATAGACAAGAAGGAGGTGACAGAAAGAAAAGGAACCAGGCAGAAACATAATGAGGGATAGAAAAGAGGGAATTCCTAGCACAGAATCTCCAGAAGGTGGGGATGCTATTTATACTGACAGGCCCCCGGCATCCCCACAGGGGAAATTTCCAGTTGACCTATCTAGTTCCCGTAAAACATCTGACTGTATACCTCTACAACTCCCGTCTGTCCTTTCAAGTTTGAGTGACGCGCCAACTTGAATTTGCAATTCCATACTTCGACTCATAGTTCAGTTCAAACCGGGCTCTTAATTTCTCATCTAACATCTATCCCCGAAGCTCGAATGCGGCAACCTTAACAGCGGGCAAACGGTCGCATACGCAAAATCTTACCAATGGTGAACCTAGGGGCTCTAGCCAAGGAACGACAAAAAACACATCTGACTAAGCATCTTGTTCAGATAGTGACAAGCTGACATAAAAACGTCTGACTTGTAAAGAAACATGCCTTCAGCACCTGGGTTTTATCACAGTTCTTGATTAAACCACTGACCATTGACGCTAGGGGCAACAGCAAGGTGATCGGTGACTTTCCCATTCACGGAATTCCACTTTACAGCTTAGTCTTTAGTGATCGACTGTAACTCTCTGACTAGGAGGCTTGACTTGCACAGTCCTTATGTGCTGCAGCCCTGGGGGCTGGTTGGCCTTTGGAGAACATCTCCAACGATGACTGTCCTTATGCCCACTTGGCCGAGAGAGTGGGATGTACTGTGGGCAAGGCATCTCCACTATAATCAAATTTCTGCCCAGTTTCCAAAACAGCAGCTGCCTCCTCTGCTGTTTTGGAGGTCATCGTCGAACATGACGGACAAAACAATTATACATTAAACTGACTTTATGCTTCCTTTAACTCCAGGACAATGGTAAAGTTGTTTGGGTTTTTTTTTAATCTACTTTTTTTCGCTCCTCGGCTACAGCTACGAGGTTCACCGGGGACTGGATGAAAAAAGCACATGAGTGCCTATTCCATTATCCTCGAAATACAAGAATACAATAAAAGAAATAAACCATTGGTAAGATTTTTGGCGTACGCAGCAGCTTTTACTCACCGTGAAGGTAGCTGCATTCCGACTTCGGGGACGATGTCTAAACACGACACCTTTGTTGCTACGTGGGTTAATTTTTAAACATTTCGTTATCCTGTAACTACCAGCACGAACGGCCTACTCTTCCAAAAGGCGGAACGTGGGCGCAACATGTTTTGAGGGCTGTTTTGTACACGCCAAGTCGATTTATAGTCTAACATCGGAAGAATTTTCTTGGGAGTGAAGTCGGCACTGATGTTAACTCCAGGGTAAAAATCACCTCGAACGGGACCGTCTCGGTAGTGGCTCGAACCCGGACCGTAAACGCTCTAACCGCTAGGCCATTTCAGCCCACCATCCCCTCCCATGTATATTTCCTGGCAAGACCTTCTGTGTTTTTGTACAGTTGGCGCTGTTCCTCTGCACAGTGCAGTTAGTCTGTGTGTATTGATTTCTATGTCGCCTCCAATTTGTTGTCAGGAACTTGTCCGAGAACTCAGTCTGCACTCTGCTCGGTGGATGGGTGGTCTGGTGGCCTAGAAAAGCAAGAGGTGCGGGTTCGATTCCCGAAAGTTTGGGCTTTTTTCCAGTTCTGAATAATGCAAGCTTCAGTTTTCACACACACACACACACACACACAACACAACACACACACACACACAAACACATACATACACACACACACACACACACACGCACGCATGCACGCACACATTCAATGTGAAATAGACGTTCAATTGAAGAAGAACTACAACACAACAACAACAACAACAACACAACACACACACACACACACACACACACACACACACACACACACACACACACACACACACACAGCAGTATGGAAATGATGAGAGCTCTGAACAACTTCAGGGTGTTGGTTTTTTTTAAGAATCGTATGGTATTGTATTGTACTGCATTGTATTGTATAGTACTGTATAGTATTGTATACCGCTTTAAGTCACAGCAGGGTTCTCTGCGTGAAAACCAGGCTTCTCTCCTCGGGAAGAGCACGTCGCCACAAGAACAGCGCCACCCAATTTCTTTTCCTGTATGCATGTGTATTAAATTTTTATCTCCTTGCTTTTCCAAATCTTGTTCAACTTAGCCATGGCCGAGGTTGCAAGGGCTGTGGTGTGATCTTGACTTCAGTGGCAGTGGTCAGTGTGGAGCCAAGATATTTGAAGGAGACTGCTAGTTCAAGTTGTTGACCAGTCATGACAAATGCTAACTGTAACGTCACTGGTGCTGGTTACCATGACCTCTGCTTATAGTCTCGTTCAGAGAATTTAGGGACTGAAGTGAATAGACAACTTGTTTTCACTTGTTCGCTTTTTTACACCGTCAGATGTGTTTGGGAGAAATAGTGGCAAGTCCTTTCCAGCTCCTCTCGTGGGCCGTGCAGCTTGGTTTGCAGGGTTATCTCTCTCCTCGGCCACACAATTTTCCTCAGGTCGCTGAATAGCGTGCACCTTTTGAAGGATGTGTTCGCCAGTCTGGTTTTCTTTACCACAGGGGAGAAGGAGGAACGAGTTCCAGCTTTGTGGGCATGTGGTGATTTAGCCTGTTGTGCCCAGTGCGGAGACTTCGAAGAGTTTTCTTTTAAGGTGGTGGTAGTCGTCCTCTACTTTGGGTTGGACCATTGATTTGATAAATGTTCTTTTATAGAAGGTGAGGCTGATTTTGCACTGTTCTTTCCGTGCACCCTGTTTTGCAAGTTTGTCACTCAGCAGAGTTTCAAACCCTCGCCCTCAGGTCACTGTCATTATAGTAAGACTCTAACCACTAGGCTACTACACTCCATCAACTTTTCCTGCGCGGTCCCAAACTTTCTGCAAAGTGTGGCAAATCAGACGTCTCCATCGTCTGCTCCAGTCCTCATTTTCACATGGCTGCCTCGGGACAAATCAGGCATCTGCACTTCTGTACACTCCGTCACTTGCCAGCCCCGGTTATTTCCCTTTGTGCTGTGATTGCCATGTCAGCTCCAAAGTACAGTCTGCCAATGCTACCCTGCATTCCTTCCTTTAAAGAGGCGTCGGTTTCATAGCTACAATATCCCTCTTCAGAACTGGAAATTTTCTTCCCCCTTTACCCAGTTTTGCCTTGCAGATCTTGGGGCTAGTCTTCTGAGGGAGACGGTAAACAGTTCAGCTTTTAGCTCAGGTAACAGTTTGGGTTTTTATCTTTCCTCGGCAAGACCTCCGAAGTTCGCCAATCGGGAGATTCCGCGTATGCGACCGTATTTTTCCCACCGTGAAGGTAGCCGCATTCCAACTTCGAGGATATATCCTGGGTATGTTCGTGTTTATATAACTAACCGAACGCTGACGTGAATAACGGGATCTTTAACGTGCATGTTTGA
>CM054167.1:34455058-34457558 GCA_028751875.1 Rapana venosa | reverse complement strand
TCTCTCTCTTTCTCTCTCTCCCTGTCTCCCCCCTCCCTCTCTCCCCTACTCCCCGTTCTCTCTGTCTCTGTGCCTCTTTCCCCTCTCTGTCTCTCTCCCTCCCTCCCCCCTCTCTCACCCTCTCTTTCTCCCTCCTCTCTCTCCCTACCTCTCTCTCTCACCCTCTCTCTCCCTCCGCCCTCTCTCTCTCCCCCCTCTCTCTCTTCCTCTCTCTCTCTCTCTCCCTTTCTCTCTCTCCCTCTCACCCTCTCTCTCTCCCCCCCTCTCTCTCACCTCTCTCTCTCCTCTATTCACCCTCTCATTCTCCCTCCCTCTCTCTTTTTCCCTCCCTCTCTTTTCCACCATCTCTCTCTCCTTTTTTTCTCTCTCTCTCTCCCCACACCTTTCTCTCTCCTATATCATTATTTTATTTTTGGAGAGGGCTATGTGGACTGGCTCCCAAACTCTGACTAAACAGCTGAAGTAGTTCCTCTGAAGGCGAACGACTGACAACCCAGGGAGAGGGAGACCCAGCATCATGCCACGGAGTGCCCAACATCACACACAGGTGACAGTCAAGCTTGTTGGTACCTTGATAGACATCTCTCTCCCCCTCTCTCTCTCCCTCCCCCCCCTACCCCCCTCTCTCCCTCACTCTATCTCACACTCTCCCCAAAAGTCCTTCGGATGAGACTATAAACCAAGGTCCCGTGTGCGAACGCACGCAGAACATCTTGCGCACACGTTAAATCCTGTTCCGCTTTTCGTAAGAGTAGGCCATTGTATGCCGGTGAGTGCGGATGCCAGAATTTACAAAACCGAATACACACGGGGATTGGATGTAAAAAAGAACATAAGTGCTTATCCCATTATCCTCGATATAAAAGAATTTTTAAAATCTCTCTCTCTCTCTCTCTCTCTATCTCTCTCTCTCTCCGCTTCGTTCTCTTCTATGTGCCTCTTCCCCTCTCTCTCCCTCACTCTCCCCTTCTCTCCCCGTCTCTCTCTCCGTCTCTCTCTCTCTCTCCTATCTCTCCCCCCTCTCCCTCTACCTCTTTCCACCCATCCCCTCCTCTCTCTGGGCCTCTTGCCCCTCTCTATCTCTCTCCCTCTTTCTCCCCCTCTGACTTTTTGCACCCTCCCCCCCCCTCGTTTTCTCTGGGCCTCTTTCCCCCCTCTATCTCCCCCCCCCCCACCCTCTCTCTCTCTCTCTCTCTCTCCCCCTCTCCATCTTCTTTTTCTCCCCCCCTCGCTCACCCTCTCCCCTCTTCCTCCCTCTTTATCTCTCACTCTCTCGCTCACCCTCTCTCTCTTCCTCTCTCCCCCCTCTCTCTCCCCTCTCTATCTAACTCCCTCTCTGTCTCCCTACCCCCCTCTCTCTCTCCTGTATTATAATATATTTTTGGAGGGGGGTATGTGGACTGGCTCCCAAACTCTGGCCAAACAGCTGAAGTTGCTACTCTGGAGGCGACAGAGGGAGCGTTGTTGACACTGGCCACCAGACGATGACGTCGTTTCAGTCGTAAAGCGTCACTGAGGGAAAAGATTGTATACTATCCCTGACTTTCCTTTAAAACAACAACAACAAACACCACACACAGACTGACGCAGACTGCTGTACAGACAGAGACAGAGAGACAGACAGAGAGAAAGTGAGAGAAACAAAGAGACAGGCTGAGAGATGAAAGAAGGAAGATAGAGAGAGGAGAGAGAGGGTAGGAGAGAGAGACAGACAGACAGACAAACAGACAGAGGGAAGGGGAGAGAGAGAGGGGGGGAACAGAGAACAGGGGGGGAGAAAGTGAGAGAAACAAAAGAGGTGAGAGATTTAAAGAAGGAAGATAGAGAGAGGAGAGAGAAAGAGGGGACGACAGACAGACCCGAGGAAGAGAGAGAGAGAGAGACAGAAACAGAGAGAGAGAGACAGACAGACGGGCCCAGAGAGAAAAACAAAAAGGCTGAGATGAAAGGAGAAGATATTAGGGGTGGGGGAAGAGGAGGGGAGGTGGGGGCGGGAGGAGGAGGAGGGGAAGAGACAGAGAGAGAGACTGAGGGAGGGAGGATAAAGAGACAGAGAAGGGAGGGAGAGGGAGGGAGTAAAAGAGAGAGGGGGGGAGGGGGGAGACAGAGAGAGGGAGAGGGGGGAAAAGAGTGAGAGGGAGGGAAGAGAGGAGGGAGGAGGAGGAGGGCGAGGGAGGGTGGGAGGGAGAGGGAGAGGAAAGAGAGAGACAGACACAACAGCCGTGTAGACAGAAAAACAGAGGACGGACAAAAACAGACAGAAACAGGACAGACAGAGAAGAGGGGCAGAAAATAGATGGCGGTGAATGAAAGACAAAGCACACACAGAGAGCTTTGACTGAAATAGCAGCAGACTGATAAATTTACCGCTGAACACACACAACATCACACGCGCGCGCGCTTTTCACACACACACATACAAACACACTCTACAAACGCAACTCACACCAGGGAAACCCCAACCCCGCACACACTTATTGACTTTTTCTTACATTTACAC
>CM054167.1:34445058-34452558 GCA_028751875.1 Rapana venosa | reverse complement strand
GACCATTCCACACAACGAAAATCGCAAAGGAGGAGATTTCCCACAAACGAGGAGCGATTTATCCAACTTCAACTTTCTCACCAGTAGCAGCATCAGCATCAGCAGCAGCGGCATCCTACGTTTGTAGTTGCATTTTCAGAAAAGTTCAGAAATTAAACTCATTACGTTTTGAACACAGACACTTATTCTGCAGGCAAAGTAAAAAAAAAAAAAAAAAAAAAAAAAAAAAAAAAAAAAAAAAAAAAAAAAAAAAAAAAAAGCCATTCTCATAAGGAAAGAAATACAGCTGAAGACAGGAAAAAGGTGATGGGTGGCGCTGCTCTTGTGGCGACGCGCTCCTCCCGGGGAGAGCAGCCCGAATTTCATGCAGAGAAATCTGCCGTGTCTTAAAATGGCATAAAATAAAGAAAAAAATAAAAAGGATAGACTATTTTCTGTCCACTTTTAGCTTCATTGAGTATTATTGTTTAAGGTAAAGGTGTCCCATAACCTATTTGGTCGTAGGGGAGCGAGGCATCAGAGACCTCAGCTTCTCCAGGGGCCAGCATCTTGAGGGTGGCGCCCATCTCCTCTCCCTCGCTGCTTTACCTTCCCTGACCAAGTGCCCATTTATATCTGGGTGAACTGGGGAACTGTACTGAACCCAAGGCGCGCAAACGTTCACTCATCTAAGTGGTAACCACGCTCGACGCTGCTTAACTTGGCTGGGGGAAAGCGACAAATGAGGGATTGTACATTTTATGGAGTGGGATGGCCTAGAGGTTAAGGTTTTGAACTCGTAACTCTGATGAGAGGGGACAGGGTAGCTCAGTGGTCAGAGCACTCGCTTTCTCCAGCATCGAACGTGGTTACCGCTTGGACCGTTTGTGCGCCTTGGTTTCAGTGCAGTCCCCCAGTTCACCCAGCTGTCAATGGGTACCTACCTCTTTAGGGTCAGGGAAGATAAAGCAGCGAGGGAGAGGAGATGGGCACCGCCCTCAATATGCTAGCTCCTGGAGAAGAGAGGTCTCTGACGCCTCGCTCCCCTACGACCACATAGGTTATGGGACACCTTTACCTTTACCTTAAATTTGATGAAAGCTTAAGACAGTGGTTTGAGCGTTTGTTGAAGTAACTTTTTAAAGGGCCTTTTTCCTGGAGTGAACTTCAGTATTAGGGGGTTGAGTGAGATAGCCTAGTGGTTAGAACGTTGAGCTCGCGATTTGACGGCCCGGGTTCGAGCCATTACCGAGACACCCGTTCAAGGGGATATTTTCCCCTGGAGTTAACATCAGTGCAGACTCCACTCTCCCAAAATTCCTTCGGATGAGACGATAAACCGAGGCCCTGTGTGCGAACGTACGCAGAACATCTTGCGCACACGTTAAACCCGTTCCACCTTTCTGGAAGAGTAGGCCATTGCGTGCAGGTAGGAGTGGATGACAAAATAGTTTTTTTCTAAAAAACGCAGGCGTACTGGTGTCGAGTTTAAACACGATCCCCGAAGTCGGAATGCAGCTACTTCCTAACCACCAATACAACGTGTATTCAGTACAGAGGTGTAGCATTTAGAGATGACACTTAGCAGAGAGACTCCCCTAGAGTTGTCTACAGTATTGACATTGCCTTTTTAATGCAATGGTACGATTATGGCTTTGTATCAGAGAGAGAGAGAGAGAGAGAGAGAGAGAGAGAGAGAGAGAGAGAGAGAGAGACAGACAGACAGACAGACAGACAGACAGACAGTCAGACAGACAGAGAGGGAGAGTGATGGAGGGAGGGGGAGGGAGAAAGGGGAGGGAGAGAGAGAACTCGAACTCGAATAGTTTAATGAGGGTAAATGGATAAGCCATAGGCTTCTTTACACCAGGCCCTCATGGGGAAAAGAATGAAACAAACATAAATTAATCAATAAAGTGATAAGTTAATGTGGAGAGAGAGGGAGGGAGGGAGATAGAGAGAGGGAGGGACAGAGAGAGAGGTAGACAGAGACATGGAGACAGACAGAGACATAGACAGATTGTCTAGACAGAGACAGAAAGAGGAGGGAAGGGAGGAGAAAGGGGAGGGAGAGAGAGAGGGGATGGAGGGAGAGAGAGGGAGGGAGGGAGGGAGAGAGAGAGAGGGAGGGAGGGAGAGAGAGAGAAGAGGCAGATACTGGACAGAGACATGGAGACAGAAATTACAGAGACAGAGAGAGAGAGGCGGGCAAGACATAGACAGAAAAAGACAGAGACAGAGGGGAAGAGAGAAATATACAGACACAGAGACAGACAGACAGACAGAAAGACAGTCAGACAAACAGACACAGACAAACCAAAACACAGACGTAGAAAAAGCAGACGGCAGCGTGGTGGGAAGCAGACGGTGGAGAATGGAAAGAGAGAAAAGAGAAGTGCCTGTAATGGACACACAAATAAAAACCCTGGGACAGAACAAACAGGAAAACCACATCAGCGTGAAAAAAACCAACAAAACCAACCCACCGTGATAAGCACGAAAGAAAAACACAAACCCAGTATTTTTAAAAAATCATATTGAATAAACAATGTTTAAACCAAACAAAAAACCGAAACTATAGTGTTAGCTCACAGCCTAAAAAAAATACCCCCCCCCAAAAAAAAACCCAACAACCAACAACAACAACCCACAACAATAACATCCAATAACTGCACACATTACACAGACTGAAAGTGATCAGAGCCAATACAGAGGCGTATTTATTTAATTTATTTATTTTATTTATTTATTCATCTATTCTTTTATATCGAGGATAATGGAACAAGAACTCGTGTGCTTTTTTACATCCTGTCCCCGTGTGTATGCAGTTTTGGAAAATTTTTTTTTATTTCTTTCCCCGAACCAGGCCACAATGCCTATTTCCGAAAAGCAGACCCGGGGTTTTAACGTGTGCGCAAGACGTTCCCGCGTGCGTTCGCAAACACGGGACCTCGTTTATTTGTCTCATCCGAATGACTTTTGCGGGAGTGAGTCTGCACTGATATTAAACTCCAGAGGAAAAGTCCTCTTGAACGAGATTCGAACCCGGGGTCAGCAGTTACGAATGCATCACTCTAACCACCAGGGTATTCCGCCCCTTGGCTATTTTCCCCCCACCCCCCCCTCCAAGTATCCCCCCTCCTCCGGTTTTCCCCCCCCCCCCTCCCTATCAAATCAAGAACGTCTAAATAAAACAAAAATCTGAACATAGAGGATTGCAGCCAGTGCAGAAAAAGCCTGTGTGTTCAAAACGTAGTCCTGTTAACAGCAGGACTGTGCTGGAAGTCTTACAAGGTAGATACACGCCTACGATGATGGCAATGCTACTTGTGGAAAGAATTAAAGTTCAGGTCAGGTCAGTCAGAGAAGTTCTCTGCTACTGCTACTGGTATCCATGTAACCCAGTACAACCTGTCGCATGTGGGGGAGGAAACCCCAATAGAAAAAACCCAAAACATATGGAGACTTGGAGAGGAGATTGGCGCCACCAAGGAATATCCTAAGCCCACAGAAAAAACATGAAAGACAAATGCAAAGCCGAAATGATACCGGATCGGTCGAGGCCCGGGTTACCAACGACCGCGCTTTCCATTGATCAACACCAGGGTGGAAGTGACAAGTCAGCTACTGGAGTTAAAACATTACTTAAGCTCTCTAGAGAACAAATCACCATTTGTACATGGAACGTCCGTACACTCTACCAGTGCGGAAAAATCAAAGAACTAGAGTATGAGCTTAGCCGATATAAATGGGACATTATTGGACTAGGAGAAGTGAGATGGACAGGATTTGGTGAGACATTGACTGAAGAAGGCAACAAGATCTGGTACAGTGGCCAAGAGAAACATCACCAACATGGAGTGGCATTTATTGTCAGAAAGGAAGTAGTGGGGTGCATTATCAGCTGTACACCGGCTTCCAGCAGGATTATCAGCATCCGGGTGTCGGCCAAGCCCAAGAACATCACCATCATACAAATCTATGCACCATCATCTGACCATACAGATGAAGAAGTAGAAGAATTTTATGAAGATCTTGAAGTGACCATTAAGAAAATACCCAAGAAGGACATCATCATCATCCAAGGGGATTTTAACCCCAAAGTAGGTCCTGACTCTTACAACCAATGGGCCGGAACAGTTGGTCAGTTTGGAACTGGGGAGACCAACGACAGGGGACTACGTCTGCTGGAGTTTGCCTGCACCCACAGACTTACCATTGCCAATACCCTCTATCCCCACAAGCAGTCAAGGAGGACAACCTGGCATGCGCCAAACGGCAAGATCCATAACCAAATAGATTTTATCTTAACACCACGGCGCTTCAAATCCAGCATCAACAGAGCCAGAACAAGAACCTACCCTGGAGCTGACATAGGCAGTGACCACGACCTTGTGCTGCTGGTATTCAAAATGAAGCTGAAGAAAAACAAACAGCCTGCAAACCCACGTATCAAATTTGACGTGGACAAACTAAAAGATCCAGATGTCGAGGAGATCTTCCAAGCTAAGCTTGGCGGACGTTTTGCGGCATTAACCCTCCTGGACAATGACATCAATGACCTCACCAACAACTTCAATGAGGCAGTCCGAGAAACAGCAGAGGAGGTACTCGGTCGTCAGAGGAATAAACACCAGCCATGGACTACCAATGACATCTTGGACCTCTGCGATACAAGAAGAGCACTGAAACCAACCAGGTCTTCCAACCCTAAAGAATACCGGGAGGCCAACAATCTCGTGAAGAAGTCAATGTTAAAGGCCAGAGAGAAGTGGATCAGTGATCAATGTGATGAGACGAAAAAAACATGAAAGTGGGCAACAGTAAAAAGGCATACGACACCCTGAAGAAACTCACAAAACCACTTCAAACCAAATCATCAGCCATTGAAGACAGCTCCGGAAACCTCCTCACAGAAAGCTCAGCTGCATTGAACAGGTGGTCTGAATATTGTCAAGAACTGTACAACTACCCAATACAACCTGACAAGAGCATAATAGAAGAGAAAGCAGCAACATCAAGAGCACCCTCGCCATTACCTATACTGAGGGAAGAAGTGGAAGAAGCCATCCGCAGCTTACCAGTAGGAAAGTCCCCAGGAGCAGACAATATACCAGCAGAGCTGCTCAAGCATGGTGGCGAAACAGTCATCACATATGTTTACAGCTATCTGTCAGAAGATTTGGGAGACAAAACAGTGGCCAACAGACTGGACACAATCACTCATCATACCCCTGCCCAAGAAGGGGAATTTACGCCAATGCCAAAACTATAGAACAATCAGCCTCATCAGCCACGCCAGCAAGATCATGCTCAAAGTTATTTTGAATCGACTCAAGAAGGAGGCAAAAAAAACACCTTGCAGAGGAACAAGCTGGGTTCAGGGCAGGCAGGAGCACAATTGAACAGATTTTTAACTGCCACATCATGATGGAAAAACATCTTCAACATCAGAGAGACCTGTTCCACAACTTCATCGACTTCAAGAAGGCTTTTGACAGAGTATGGCACGAAGGCCTGTGGCAGGTCCTCAGAATGTTTGGCATTGAAGAAGGACTAGTGCAAACCATTCAAGCACTATACAACACTGCAAGCAGTGCAGTCCTTCTGATCAATCAGGTCGGAGACTACTTCAAAACCACAGTTGGGGTCCGACAAGGATGCCTGTTATCTCCAGTCCTGTTCAATCTGTTCTTGGAAAACATCATGAGAGAGACCCTCCATGACTTCCACCCTACCATCTCCATTGGCGGCAGACCCCTCAACAACTTACGGTTTGCCGATGACATTGACCTCATGGGCGGAAGTAACACAGAGCTGCAAGATCTTACGACCAGACTTGAGAACAGAGCTGGAGCATATGGGATGGAGGTGAGCTCGGAGAAAAGTAAAGTACTTGTGAACAGCACGAGCAATGCCACCGCTAAAATTTACATGAACGGCCAACAACTGGAGGAGGTAGACGCTTTTAAATACCTCGGCGCTACACTCACAAAGGACGGGCGATCGACGACAGAAATCAAAGTCAGAATAGCCATGGCAACATCTTCCATGACAAAACTCACCACCATATGGAAAAGTAAAGAGATCAGTTTCCCAATCAAACTAAAGCTCTACAAAGCCCTAATTCAGTCGATCCTGCTGTACGGAAGTGAAACCTGGACATTGACTGCTGAAACAGCAAAGCGAATCCAGTCATTCGAAACAAAATGCCATAGAAAACTACTGGGCATATCCTGGAGAGAACGAAAGACCAACGAATTTGTCAAGAGTCAAATAACACGGCTGGCAGTTCCACAGGAACCCCTTCTCACCATCGTCAAGAAGAAAAAGCTGACATGGTTCGGCCACGTCACCCGCCACAACACTCTGCCCAAAACAGTACTGCAGGGAACACTCGAAGGTGGCAGAAGGAGGGGAAGACAGAACAAGTCATGGATGGACAACATCAGAGAATGGACCAGGATGAATGACTCGGCACTACTGCGCAGAGCCGAGGACCGAGATGGATGGAGGAGGCTTACCACGGCATCGTCTTTCATGTCTCCCCCACGACCGCCAAGGTCACGGGTCTGATGATGATGATGATGACCTCACTCCCCATTTCTTGGAAATGTTCTCCCTGGCGGGATAGCCTAGTGGTTAGAACATTGCGCTCGCAATCTGCCAACCCGGGTTCGAATCCCGTTCAAGGGGATATTTTCCCCTGCAGTTAACATCAGTGCAGACTCCACTCTCCCCAAAAGTCCTTCGGATGAGACTATAAACCGAGGTCCCGTGTGCGAACACACGCAGAATATTTTGCGCACATGTTAAATCCTATTCCGCTTTTCGATCTTAAAGAGTAGGCCATTGTGTGTCGGTAGGAACAGATGACAAAATTACAAAACTGCATACACACGGGGACTAGATATATAAAAAAGCACAGAAGTGCTTATTCTATTATTCTGGCTATTAAAAAACGAATAAATGAATTGTAAATAATTACTGTTTTTGTGTGTGAAGTGACCCCCGACTAACTGTCAAAACTGTTGGATCTAGTGAGAGATCTTGTGATCTTTGCGCAAGAAAGTAACTGTATATCTTTAAAGACTTTATCTAGTAAAAGAAGTCTCTGATGAAAGTAGCTTTTATACGTGCGTGTCTGTTAATGTCAGGTCTATGATAGAATTACCTAAATGAGTGAGATGATCAGAGAGTTTTGATTACACACGCATGCGCGCACGCACACGCACACACACACACACACACACACACCACGCACACACACACACACACACACACACACACACACACACACACGGAGTATTTACCCATAATACATCAACGTGTCCGACAAAGTATCCAAGTTCAAGACTAACAGTAATATACTGCTACATTCTGGGCAGCATTCACACACACACACACACACACACACTCACTCACACTCACACACACGCACACACCTTACAGCACACACACTGTCTCTCTCACACACACACACACACTATCTCGCTCTCTCTCGCTCTCTCTCTCTCTCTC
>CM054167.1:34436927-34439558 GCA_028751875.1 Rapana venosa | reverse complement strand
CAAAAAAAAAAGTTTTTTTTTTTTCACATCGAAAATGTGGATGATTTCCTCTAGTTTTGGGGGGCACCAAAATAAAGTATTGTTCACACTAAGTTTTTCCCACATAAAGAAGTATGTTTTCACTACTAAGTTTCCACAGCAATAATGATAGTCATGATTTGCACTACTAAGTTTTCCACATCGCAAAATGATAGTCATGATTCACTACTAAGTTTTCCACATCACTAAACGAAGTCATGTTTCACTACTAAGTTTTCCACATCACTAAATGAAGTCAGATTCACTAATACGCTTTCTAGTTAGCTCAAAAAACATGAGGTCAATGATTCCGCTATAAGCTTTTCAGATAGCTTCATAAAACATGAGAGTCATGATCTGACTGATGAGTTGTTGCGGTTAGCATCATCAATATCACCAGACTCCTGATTGCCAGGTAGTATGTTGGATGTCTTAGGTGCAAAGGTATGAAGGCAGACATCTTCCACACTTGGATTCTTCATCCACACGCTAAAGTATCGTTAATGTTGATAGTGTTAGGATGTGCATGCGTGTTGTGTGTGTGTGTGTGTGTGTGTGCGTGCGTGCGTGCGTGCGTGCGTCCGTGCTGCGTGCGTGCGTGCGTGTTTATGAGGGGGAAGAGGGGAATGTGTGTGAGAGGGAGGAGGGTAGTGTGTGTGTGTGTGTGTGTGTGTGTGTGTTGTGTGTGTGTGTGTGTGTGTGTGTGTGTGTGTGTGTGTGTGTGTGGCGCGCGCTCTCTTATGACCCACTACATGTTCACTTTTTTTGCTCATATAGCCCGTATATATAGTTTCCCAATACTTCTGTGTTTCACAAGGAAGTACACCACACACACACACACACATCACCCACCTGACAAACATAATACCAGTCAAAAAGCGTATAACCAACACAACCACAACAAAATCTCTCCACACCCCTTCCCCAACATACACACACACACACACACACACCTTCCAGCTATACACCATCCCCACCAAAAACGCACCAAAAAATCCCCCCCCCCCCCACACACCACACCCCCACCCCATCCCACCCCACCCACCCACCCCCCAAATCCCCATTAATCATGCTCTCCACACACTTTCCCAGCCTGTCTGTAGACTAGGGGCCCGGCACTAAGCCACGCTGAAGACAGCAGTGTCTCTATGAACGAGCGTCTAGCGTGCCGAAGCCTGATCCGGCTTCTCCAGAAGACACTCTTTGATACAGGGCAGCAGGGCAGGGAAGCAGGGCAGGCCAGGGCAGGGCAGGGCTGTATTTTCTGAAGGCGCACTATGGAGGAGGGAAGGAATGAAGAATGCTGATGATGCTCGCTGACAAAGCCGTTGGTCCTGAATATAATGGATCACCAGCCTCCCAATACAGGTGGCTTTGATTTGTCTTTAAAGTACGCTAAAAAAATTCTTCCCATATCATCATCTCATCATCACAAAGAGAGTTTTCGCATGGGACATCAATCATCTCATCATCATCGTTAGTATTTCGTCATGGTCTTTATCATCTCTCTCATCATCATCATCATCATATAAATATTGTATAGTTAGTAAGTAGTTTTTGGGCGTCATGATCAACACTCTCACACACATCATCATCATCATCATATAGTAGTAAGTAGTAGTTGTTAGTAGTAGTTAAAATAAAAGTAGTGGTTGGGGGGGGGGGTGGTGGGGTATTTCCCCCTCACACTTTTTGTCCCTTTCACACACGTTCCCCTTTTCGGAAAAGAGGCCCTTGTGTGCCGGGGAACGGAGCTATGTTTTACAAAAGGGGGCGGTGCCAACAGCACATGAGTGCCTTATTCTCGAAAGAAAAACAAAAGGAATAAAATAAAAAAGAAAAAATTTCGTTGGGGATTTTGTTGTTGTTTTGTTTTTGATGAAGATGGTGGTGGTGGGGGTGGGGGTGATGTTGCTGTTGATATTGCTGTTGGTGTTGTAGTCGGTGGTGTTGCTGTAGATGCAGTTTTGTTACTGCTGTTGTTGTTGCAGCTGTTGTTGCTAATGTTGTTGATGCTGTTGTTCTTGCTGTTGTTGTTGATGCTGCTGTTGATACTAATGTTGTTGCAGCTGTTATTGTTTCTGTTGATGTTGCTGCTGTTGTTGCTATTGTTACTGTTCTTGATGCTTTTGCTGGTGTTGTTGCAGATGTTATAGTTGGAGACGATGTTGTTGGCGTTGTTGCAGATGTTATTGTTGGAGTTGATGTTGGTGTAGTTGTAGATGCTGGTGTTGTTGCTGGTGTTGTTATTGTTGTTCTTGTTGTTTCTGCTGCTGTAATTGGGCGTTCAACAGCTTGACACACTAAGGGTCACCCACAATGTTATACCCGATCGCTCATCCCACCTGAGAGTCACTTGAGGCTTAAAGTACACACTGGATGAGAAGTTTGCCTGTACGACTCGTTTCCAGTACCTTGTCACACAGGCAGCCATACTCCGACTTCAGGAGATGTTTTCCCTCTCAGGTTGTAATGTCAAGAGCTTGTCAGGGCTGAAGACAACCTCAACACAACACTTTTCAACATGGCAACATTTGAATGCCGACACCAAGAGCAGGCTTGACCTCTCTCTCTGAACTTCTGGAGAAGGTGAAGCCTTGCCATGAAGTTCTC
>CM054167.1:34411927-34434427 GCA_028751875.1 Rapana venosa | reverse complement strand
ACAACACACACACACACAGAGGCAAACAGACAGAGAGATAGAGAGATACAGCGCTAGACATAGAAGGACACAACACACACACACACAGACAGAGAGGCAGACAGACTCACAGACAGACAGACAGAAGGGAAGAAGGGGTAGTAGAGAGAAGCAGACAGACAGATGGAGACAGAGGACGGGGAGAGAGACACATAGGGAAGGGCAGGAGAGCGTGGCGGGGAGGGGGGGGGGGGGTGGGTCAGAAAGGGGGTCACAGAGAGAGAGAGCGAGAGAGAGAGAGAGAGAGAGAGCGAGAGAGAGAGAGAGAGCGACGAGAGAAGAGAGGAGAGCGAGAGAGAGAGAGAGGAGAGAGAGAGAAGAGAGGAGAGAGAGAGAGAGAGGAGAGAGAGAAGAGAGAGGAGAGAGCAATGCAAATTCTTAGTTCGAGATAAGAATAAGCACTCAATGTGCTGTTTTATACATCCAGAGAGAGAGAGAGAGAGAGATGATGAGCAGAAAGAAAGGAAACAAAAAAGAAAAAAAAAAGAAAAAGGGGGGAAAAGAAAAAAAGGGAGGAAAAAGGGGAGAAGCAAAAAAAAAACCCACGACAAAAAAAAAAAACCCCAAAAAACCCCCCAAAAAGGGGGGGGGGGGGTCAAATCCTTTTTCAGAAAAATTAAAAACCAAAACCCCCAAGGGAAACAAAAAGGGATTTTTACGCCCAAAAACCCCCCAAAAACCCCCCCGGGAAAGGCAACAGTAAACGGGGCCAGGGGGGAAAAAGGGGAAAAAAAGGCAAAACGGGGCGGGGGGGAGGAGCCTGGGAAGGGAGAAAGGGGGGGGGGGGGGGGGGGGGGAAAAAAAAAAACAAAAAAACAAAAAAAAAAAAAAAACAAAAAAAAAAAAAAAACAAAAAAAAAAAACAAAAAAAACCAAAAAAAAAAAAAAAAAAAAAAAAAAAAAACAAACACAAAAAAAAAAAACCCCAAAAAAAAAAAAAAAAAAAAAAAAAAAAAAAAAAAAAAAAAAAAAAAAAAAAAAAAAAAAAAAAAAAAAAAAACACAAAAAAAAAAAAAAACACAAAAAAAAACCCAAAAAAAAAAAAAAAAAAAAAAAAAAAAAAAAAAAAAACCCAAAAAAAAACAAAAAAAAAAAAAAAAAACAAAAAAAAAAAAAAAAAAAAAAAAAACCCCAACCCCCAAAAAAAAAAACACAAAAAAAAAAACCACAAAAAAAAAAAAAAAAAAAAAAAAAAGACAAAAAAAAAAAAAAAAAAAAAAAAAAAAAAAAAAAAAAAAAAAAAAACAAAAAAACCCCCAAAAAAAAAAAAAAACCCAAAAAAAAGGGGGAAAAAAAAAAAAAACCCCCCCCCCCCCCCCCCCCCCCCCAAAAAAAAATACAAAAAAAACCACCAAAAAAAAAAAAAAGAAACCCAAAAAAAAAAAAAAACAAAAAAAAAAAAAAAAAAAAAAAAAAAAAAAACCCAAAAAAAAAAACACCCAAAAAAAAAAAAAACCAAAGAAGAGGGTGTGGCTACGGAGAGAGACAACCCTGCACACCAAAAAGTACGGCCACCAGAGCAGCGAAAGGGAAACAGCCAATTCCAAACATATCTGACGTTAAAAATACGAAAGAAGAAGAAGAAGAAAAGAAGAAGAAGAAGAGGAGGAGGGGGAAGGAGAGGAGAGGAGAAGAGAAGAGGAGACAAGAAAAGAAAAGGAGAAGAAGGAAGAAGAGGAAGAAAAAGAAGAAGAAGAAGAAGAAGAAAAGAAGGAGGAGGAGGAAGAGAGAGAAGGAAAGAAAAAAGAAGAAGATTAAACCCTGATTCTTGTCATTCACAACAATGTTGTTGTCTCAATTTACCCCTTCAAAAAAAATTGAAATTATCTGTTTCAAAATTCTTTATCGAAGATAATCAATAACACACATGAGCCTCGGGATGATGTCAAACAGAATCACTTGCATGCGTTTTACAAACTATCTTAGTCATCCCGTCTACCGAGTGGCCTACTCTTCCGAAAGGCAAGAACAGTTTAAACGCGCGACTGTTCTAGTCTTCACACATCAGAACAGTTTATGCTCAAAGAGAGGGATTTTCGGGGGTGGAGGAGTCGTCGTACTGATGTAACCAGGGAAAAATCCCCCTAGAACGGGCGCTCAATGTGCTCGAATGGGCTGTTAAACTGTGAGGGGAAAACATCTAACAACGCAATACACCGCCTCCCCCCCCCCCCCCCCTTTCCCCTTTACACACACACACACACACGCATGTATCTTACTCACGCTTGGTTCGGTCTTTTCCTACACTCGTTACCCACCCATTTCACATCATTTCTGACGCCACGTAGATCTCTTCACAAGCTGCTAACTCTGCTTGTAATGAACTATTGGCGAGATCTGACTACTTCTTTAACTTCCCAGGGAGTCATTGCAGCACTGCACCGAAACTTTTTCAAGCGGCATGGTTTAGGGCAGGCTGAATCCAGCTAGGGGGCAGGATGGCCTAGTGGTTAGAGCGTTGTGTTCGTGATCTGACGGCCCGGGATCGAGCCACCACGGAGGCAATGCCCGTTTTAGGGGATTTTCCCCCTGGAGTTAACATCAGTGCTGACTCCACTCTCCCCAGAAAGTCCTTCGGATGAGACTGTAAACCGAGGGCCCGTGTGTGAACGCAGGAAAAAACAAGAAAGGTGTCCATAACCTATGTGGTTATAAGGGAGCGAGGCATCAGAGTCCTCACTTCTCTAGGGCCAGCATATTGAGGGCGGCGCCCATCTCCTCCCCCTCGCTGCTTTACCTTCCCTGACCCTAAAGAGGGCAGGTACCCATTTACTGCTGCGTGAACTGGGAGACTGTACTGAAGCCAAGGCGTGCAAACGGACACCCATCCAAGTGGTAACCACGCTCGATGCTGCTTAACTTTGGCTTGGGAAAGCGAGTGCTCTGACCACTGAGCTATCCCGTCCCCTAAGATTTTATTACGGTGTGCAAAATGCACAGACTGAGGACTCTGGATTGAAGTAACATCCTAAGGATTTGAAATTCAAACGAATCTTCACCTTCATCTATCCCGTACTCCCATGTACCGTGGGGACACCACTCAAGATCTTGCAACCAGCTTCCTCCACTCCCCGCGGTCCTCTGCTTTCCGTAGCAAATCGTTCCACTCCAGGCCAGTCCACTCTCTGATGTTGTCTTCCCATCGTTTTCTGTCTGCCTCTTCGTCTCCCTCCTTGCACTGTTCCCTGTAGGACAGTCTTGGCCAGTCCAGACGTTCGAGTGACGTGCCCGTACCACTTCAGTTTGTGTTATTTCACTGAAGTCAGGAGCTCTTCAAACGAACAAATTCTTCCAAATACATGGAGAATCGAACGCTAACCCCCACTCACTCTCAGTTCACGAATTCAACGACCTAACCACTCGGCTTTTCTTCCCCGGTAACTGTCTACTTGCTGCATGTGTCTGATGACTAAGGATGATAATTACTGGGAAGAAGTGTCTCTGGTTCTGCTAGCAGCCAGTCGATGGAGACCCATCCACTTTAGCACTGCGATTGAAAACGGATAGGCCGATATCATGACACCCACCGGCAATGTCCCAACCTTGTGTTGCTTATGATTAGCATTGTTAGCATCCAGCATTGGTTCCTGTTATGGTTTTGTTGTTCGTGTGGTTGTCTTCAGTTTTGTTGCAAGTCGTTTTGGTTTCAACTTGACGCTCCATGCCGCAAAACAGGGGACGGAATAGCCTGGTGGTTAGAGGGATGTATTCGTGATCTGCTGACCTGAGTTTGAATCTCGTTCAAGAGGATTCTTCCTCTGCAGTTAACATCATTGCCGACTCTACTCTCCCCAAAAGTCCTTCGGATGAGACTATAAACCGAGGTCCCGTGTGCAAAACGCACGCAGAAGATCTTGCGCACACGTTAAAACCCGTTCCGTTTTTAAGAAAAGTATGTCATTGTGTCATCATCATCATCATCAGACCCGTGACCTTGGCGGTCGTGGGGGAGACATGAAAGACGATGCCGTGGTAAGCCTCCTCCATCCATCTCGGTCCTCGGCTCTGCGCAGTAGTGCCGAGTCATTCATCCTGGTCCATTCTCTGATGTTGTCCATCCATGACTTGTTCTGTCTTCCCCTCTTTCTGCCACCTTCGAGTGTTCCCTGCAGTACTGTTTTGGGCAGAGTGTTGTGGCGGGTGACGTGGCCGAACCATGTCAGCTTTTTCTTCTTGACGATGGTGAGAAGGGGTTCCTGTAGACCTGCCAGCCGTGTTATTTGACTCTTGACAAATTCATTGGTCTTTCGTTCTCTCCAGGATATGCCCAGTAGTTTTCTATGGCATTTTGTTTCGAATGACTGGATTCGCTTTGCTGTTTCAGCAGTCAATGTCCAGGTTTCACTTCCGTACAGCAGGATCGACTGAATTAGGGCTTTGTAGAGCTTTAGTTTGATTGGGAAACTGATCTCTTTACTTTTCCATATGGTGGTGAGTTTTGTCATGGAAGATGTTGCCATGGCTATTCTGACTTTGATTTCTGTCGTCGATCGCCCGTCCTTTGTGAGTGTAGCGCCGAGGTATTTAAAAGCGTCTACCTCCTCCAGTTGTTGGCCGTTCATGTAAATTTTAGCGGTGGCATTGCTCGTGCTGTTCACAAGTACTTTACTTTTCTCCGAGCTCACCTCCATCCCATATGCTCCAGCTCTGTTCTCAAGTCTGGTCGTAAGATCTTGCAGCTCTGTGTTACTTCCGCCCATGAGGTCAATGTCATCGGCAAACCGTAAGTTGTTGAGGGGTCTGCCGCCAATGGAGATGGTAGAGTGGAAGTCATGTAGGGTCTCTCTCATAATGTTTTCCAAGAACAGATTGAACAGGACTGGAGATAACAGGCATCCTTGTCGGACCCCAACTGTAGTTTTGAAGTAGTCTCCGACCTGATTGTTCAGAAGGACTGCACTGCTTGCGGTGTTGTATAGTGCTTGAATGGTTTGCACTAGTCCTTCTTCAATGCCAAACATTCTGAGGACCTGCCACAGGCCTTCGTGCCATACTCTGTCAAAAGCCTTCTTGAAGTCGATGAAGTTGTGGTACAGGTCTCTCTGATGTTGAAGATGTTTTTCCATCATGATGTGGCAGTTAAAAATCTGTTCGATTGTGCTCCTGCCTGCCCTGAACCCAGCTTGTTCCTCTGCAAGGTGTTCTTCTGCCTCCTTCTTGAGTCGATTCAAAATAACTTTGAGCATGATCTTGCTGGCGTGGCTGATGAGGCTGATTGTTCTATAGTTTTGGCATTGGCGTAAATTCCCCTTCTTGGGCAGGGGTATGATGAGTGATTGTGTCCATTCTGTTGGCCACTGTTTTGTCTCCCAAATCTTCTGACAGATAGCTGTAACATATGTGATGACTGTTTCGCCACCATGCTTGAGCAGCTCTGCTGGTATATTGTCTGCTCCTGGGGACTTTCCTACTGGTAAGCTGCGGATGGCTTCTTCCACTTCTTCCCTCAGTATAGGTAATGGCGAGGGTGCTCTTGATGTTGCTGCTTTCTCTTCTATTATGCTCTGTGCTCTATGCTCTGCTCTCATTGTGTACTGGTGGGAAAAGATGACAAAATTAAAAATCTGCATACACCCGGGGACTAGATGAAAAAACCACGAGTGCTTGTTCTATTATCATTGAAATAAAAGACTAAAATGAATGAAACACTCTTTGCTTCCATAGCTTGTTTCTGCAAGTGTCTGGGGGCACAGTTACAGGGTTAAGAGAAACGAGACTACGAGAAACATGTCCTACGATTATCATCATTATCTTTGCTTCCGTGAAACCAGCCTGGATACATCCTCATGATAAGACGGGACTAGTTTTGTTGTATTCTTTTATTTCGACGATAATGGAATAAGCACTCATGTACTGTTTTCATCAAGTCCCCGCGTGTATGCAGGTTTGGAAATTTTGTCATCCGTTCCCACCGGCACACAATGGCCTACTCTTCCAAAAAGCGGAACGGGTTTTAACGAGTGCGCAAGATGCTCTGCGTGCAGTCGCATACGGGGCCTTTGTTTATAGTCTCATCCGAAGGACTTTTGGGGAGAGTGGAGTCGGCACTTACGTTAACTCCAGAGGAAAAATCTTCTTGAACGAGAATCGAACCCGGGTCAGCAGATCACAAACACATCACTCTAACCACCAGGCTAACCGCCCCCCTCCCTAAATGACGTGCAGAATGAACGCCTTCTTAAGGACGAACGCAAACCAGACTCTAAAATGGAGTACTGTCAAAGAGAGAGAGAGAGAGAGAGAGAGAGAGAGAGATGGGGGGGGGGAGAGAGAGAGAGGGGGAGAGGAGAGAGAGAGAGAGAGAGAGAGGAGAGAGAGAGAGAGAGAGAGAGAGAGAGAGAGAGAGAGAGAGTTCTGTTTGCAGTATGCAGTAGCTGCAAAGTATATGCTGCGATTCAAAGACGTGTGCAAGAGGGACTTAAAAGCCCTGAACATCGACCAGAACAACTGGGAAGCAACAGCCCTCGAACGGTCAGCCTGGAGACAGACTGTGCAGAAAGGTCTCTCTCTCCAAGTTGGAAGAGACACTTGCTCAGCAGCACGAGGCAAAGAGAAGGAGAAGAAAGGCTGCAGCCCAGGCAGACAGACAGACAGACCAGCATTGTCAGACTTCATCTGTGCCTTCCTCTGCCATAGGCACTGTCTGTCATTGCCGTGTGGGACTGGTCAGCCACACCCGACGCTGTTCCAGAATTAAACACCTAGAGCACAACTCCAGAGTCTTCCGAGACTGAAGGATGCCTGCTATGTTGTACCAAGTATCTCTGACCTCTTTTACTGGGTTTTTCTTTCGTTCCTCGGCTAGAGCTCCGAGGTCCACCAATGGTGAGATTTTGCGTATGCGACCGTTTCTACCCAGAATTCCGACTTCGGGGATGATGTTTAAACACAATACCCGCGTGCATGCGGTTTTCTAAAAATAATTTTTCATACGTTCCTACCGACACACAATGGCCTACACTTTCGAAAGACGGAACACCTTGTTTAACGTATACGCAAGATATTCTGCGCGCGTGCGCACACGAGACCTCGGTTCCTAGTCTCATCCAAAGGACTTTTGTGGGAGTGGACAGCACTGACATGTTAACTCCGGGGAAAAATCTCCTCGTAACGGGCGTTCTCGTGGTGCTCGACCGGGCGTCAGATCACAGTGCAATGCTCTAACCACTGCGCCTATTCCACCCCAAGTGTCTTTTGACTGTAGTGTGTTTTCTTGGTATCTCAGACAGAGATTACATTACTAACGAGGAAGTGAAAACACACGCACGTCCGCGGCACACACACACCGCGCACCACACACGCACACCCAACCACCACACCACACACACACAATACGACCAAACATACAGACAAAAAGTTAATTGCTGCTGAAGACGAACACAACAGAAAATCAACGTGAAATCTTTCTGTAGCGAGGGGGAGGGAAGAGGGGGAAGGCAGGGGGGCAGCCTAAGATTCCACAGAGTGATTTTTCACGGCCTAGTCAGACGACCTTAATAACACCCCCCCCCCCGCCCCTCCCTCCCCTCCCTCCGTCCTTCATGAATATGCTTTTAAGACTGTCAGGTCAAGCATGGACAAGAATATCGTCTGATAATTTCTGGGGAGAAAGAGAAAGCACTGTGACCAGCTATCAGTGATCTAGTTGTTGTTGTTGTGTTGTGTTGTCTTGTCGTGTGTTGTGTTGTGTCAGTCAGTGTGTGTTGTGTTGTGCTGTGTTGGTGTGTGTTAGTGCTGTGAGTGTAGTAAGTGTAGTGTAGTGTAGTGTAGTGGGGGTGTGGTGTGGTGTTGTGTGGTGTGGTGTTAGTGTGTGTGTTGTATGTTAGTGTAGTGTAGTGTGGTTGTGTGTGGTGTGTGTGTGTTGTGTGGTGTAGTGTGGTGTAGTGTAGTGTAGTGTAGTGTAGGTAGTGTAGTGTAGTGTGTGTAGTTGTAGTGTGGTGTAGTGTAGTGTAGTGTGTGTAGTGTAGTGTAGTGTAGTGTAGTGTAGTGTAGTGTAGTGTAGTGGAGTGTAGTGTAGTGTAGTGTAGTGTAGTGTAGTGTGTGGTTGGTGTGGTGTGTGTGTGGTGTGGTGTAGTGTAGTGTAGTGTAGTGTAGTGTAGTGGGGTGTGGTGTGGTTGTTGGGGTGTAGTGTAGTGTGTTGTTAATGTAGTGGTAGTGTGGTGTGGTGTGGGTGTGGTGTGGTGTGGTGTGGTGTGTGTGGTGTAGTGTAGTGTAGTGTAGTGTTGTTGGTAGTGTAGTGTGTTGTATGTAGTTAGTGTGGTGTGGTGTGGTGTGGTGTGGTGTGGTGTGGTGTGGTGTGAGTGTGTGTGGTGTGGTGTGGTGTGGTGTGGTGTGGTGTGGGTGTGGTGTGGTGTGGTGTGGTGTGGTGTGGTGTAGTGTGGTAGTGTAGTGGTAGGGTAGGGATTAGGTGTAGTGTTGTGTAGTGTAAGTGTAGTGTAGTGGGGTTATGGTGTAGGTGTGGTGGGGGGGGTAGTGTAGTGTGGTTGTAGTGTAGTGTATGTAGAGTGTAGTGTTGTTGTAGTGTGTGTAGTGTAGTGTAGTGGTAGTGTGGTGTGGTGTGGTGTGTGTAGTGTGTGTGTTAGTTGTATGTGTAGTAGTGTGGTGTGGTGTGGTGTGGTGTAGTGTAGTGTAGTGTGGTGTGGTGTGGTGTGGTGTGGTGTGTGTGTGGTGTGGTGTGGATGTGGTGTGGTGTGGTGTAGTGTGGTGTGGTGTGGTGTGGGTGTGGTGTGGTGTGGTGTGGTGTGGTGTGGTGTGGTGTGGTGTATTGTGATGTGTAGTAGCGATAGTGTAGTATGGTGTAGTGTGGTGTAGTGTGGTGTAGTGTAGTGGGGTGTGGTGTGGGTGTGGTGGGTGTAGTGTGGTGGTTGTAGTGTAGTGTAGTGTATGTGGGTGTGGTGTGGTGTGGTGTGGTGTGGTGTGTGTGGTGTGGTGTGGTGTGGTGTAGTGTAGTGTGTTGTAGTGTAGTGTAGTGTAGTGTGGTGTGGTGTGGTGTGGGTGTGGTGTGGTGTGGTGTGGTGTGGTGTGGTGTGTGTGGTGTGGTGTGTGTGGTGTAGTTAGTGTAGTTGTAGGTAGTAGTGTGTGTGGTGTGGTGGTGGTGTGGTGTGGTGTAGGTAGTGTATGTGTTGTGTAGTAGCGTAGTGTAGTGTGGAGTGTGTGTGGTGTGGTGTGGTGCGTGGTAGTGTAGTGTGGTGTGGTGTGTGTGGTGTGGTGTGGTGTGGTGTGGTGTGGTGTGGTGTAGTGATATGTGTAGTGTAGTGTTGTGAGTTGTGATTGTAGTGCGTTGTGTTGTATTTGTGTTGTATTGCATTGTATTGTACTATATTGTACTGTATTGTGTTATATCGCATTGCATTTGCATTGTGTTGTACTGCATTGTATTTTATTGTATTGTATTGCATATTGTATTGTATTGGCGGACGTTTTGCGGCATTAACCCTCCTGGACAATGATATCAATGACCTCACCAACAACTTCAATGAGGCAGTCCGAGAAACAGCAGAGGAGGTACTCGGTCGTCAGAGGAATAAACACCAGCCATGGACTACCAATGACATCTTGGACCTCTGCGATACAAGAAGAGCACTGAAACCAACCAGGTCTTCCAACCCTAAAGAATACCGGGGAGGCCAACAATCTCGTGAAGAGTCAATGTTAAAGGCCAGAGAGAAGTGGAATCAGTGATCAATGTGATGGATCGAAAAAAACATGAAAGTGGGCAACAGTAAAAGGCATACGACACCCTGAAGAAACTCACAAAACCACTTCAAAACCAAATCATCAGTCAATGAAGACAGCTCCGGAAACCTCCTCACAGAAAGCTCAGCTGCATTGAACAGGTGGTCTGAATATTGTCAAGAACTGTACAACTACCCAATACAACCTGACAAGAGCATAATAGAAGAGAAAGCAGCAACATCAAGAGCACCCTCGCCATTACCTATACTGAGGGAAGAAGTGGGAGAAGCCATCCGCAGCTTACCAGTAGGAAAGTCCCCAGGAGCAGACAATATACCAGCAGAGCTGCTCAAGCATGGTGGCGAAACAGTCATCACATATGTTACAGCTATCTGTCAGAAGATTTGGGAGACAAAACAGTGGCCAACAGAATGGAACAATCACTCATCATACCCCTGCCCAAGAAGGGGAATTTTACGCCAATGCCAAAACTATAGAACAATCAGCCTCATCAGCCACGCCAGCAAGATCATGCTCAAAGTTATTTTGAATCGACTCAAGAAGGAGGCAGAAGAACACCTTGCAGAGGAACAAGCTGGGTTTAGGGCAGGCAGGAGCACAATCGAACAGATTTTTAACTGCCACATCATGATGGAAAAACATCTTCAACATCAGAGAGACCTGTTCCACAACTTCATCGACTTCAAGAAGGCTTTTTGTCAGAGTATGGCACGAAGGCCTGTGGCAGGTCCTCAGAATGTTTGGCATTGAAGAAGGATAGTGCAAACCATTCAAGCACTATACAACACTGCAAGCAGTGCAGTCCTTCTGAACAATCAGGTCGGAGACTACTTCAAAACCACAGTTGGGGTCCGACAGGATGCCTGTTATCTCCAGTCCTGTTCAATCTGTTCTTGGAAAACATCATGAGAGAGACCCTCCATGACTTCCACCCTACATCTCATTGGCGGCAGACCCCTCAACAACTTACGGTTTGCCGATGACATTGACCTCATGGGCGGAAGTAACACAGAGCTGCAAGATCTTACGACCAGACTTGAGAACAGAGCTGGAGCATATGGGATGGAGGTGAGCTCGGAGAAAAAGTAAAGTATTTGTGAACAGCACGAGCAATGCCAACGCTAAAATTTACATGAACGGCCAACAACTGGAGGAGGTAGACGCTTTTAAATACTCGGCGCTACACTCACAAAGGACGGGCGATCGACGACAGAAATCAAAGTCAGAATAGCCATGGCAACATCTTCCATGACAAAACTCACCACCATATGGAAAAGTAAAGAGATCAGTTTCCCAATCAAACTAAAGCTCTACAAAGCCCTAATTCAGTCGATCCTGCAGTACGGAAGTGAAACCTGGACATTGACTGCTGAAACAGCAAAGCGAATCCAGTCATTCGAAACAAAATGCCATAGAAAACTACTGGGCATATCCTGGAGAGAACGAAAGACCAATGAATTTGTCAAGAGTCAAATAACCACGGCTGGCAGGTCCACAGGAACCCCTTCTCACCATCGTCAAGAAGAAAAAGCTGACATGGTTCGGCCACGTCACCCGCCACAACACTCTGCCCAAAACAGTACTGCAGGGAACACTCGAAGGTGGCAGAAGGAGGGGAAGACAGAACAAGTCATGGATGGACAACATCAGAGAATGGACCAGGATGAATGACTCGGCACTACTGCGCAGAGCCGAGGACCGAGATGGATGGAGGAGGCTTACCACGGCATCGTCTTTCATGTCTCCCCCACGACCGCCAAGGTCACGGGTCTGATGATGATGATAATTGCATACCACTTTAAGACACGGCAAAGTTCTCCTCATGAAATTCAGGCTGCTCTTCCTAGGTAGAAGACGTCGCCACAAGAGCAGCGCCACCCATTTTTTATGTTCTTTTCCTGTCTGCATGTGTATTTCTTTCCCTATCAGAGGCTTCTTAAACAAAACTTTCCCAGCGACAACTCTCCATAAAGGGTTCTTCTACGTGCACGAAATGCATGTTTCACACTGTACCTCGGTTTATCGTCTCATCCGAAAGACTAGCACCCAGACCCCCACTCATGGTGTAGTGGATAGAGGAAATGATACGATAATTATAGGTATCAATCTGCCTGTCATTAGCGTAATTGCCCTTCATGGGATGATTCAAGTGTTTTTGACTTGACTTGACTTGACACTTTCGGGTTCAAACGGGGATCGAACCGCCACACACTTCGAACGTGGACTTCTGGCTTTCTAGGCAGGTGCAATGCCTCTAGACCACCTATCCACTAATGCCCTGGAGAGAGAGAGAGGAGAGAGAGAGAGAGAGAGAGAGAGAGTAGAGAGAGAGAGAAGAGAGGAGAGGAGAGAGAGAGAGAGGGGTGAGGGGGAGGGAGGGAGAGAGAGAGGGGATGGAGAGAGAGATAGAGAGAAGGGGAGGGAGGGAGGGAGAGAGAGGGGGGAGAGGAGAGAGAGTGAGAGAGAGAGAGTAGATAGACAGACAGACAGACAGACAGACAGATAGATAGATAGATAGATAGATACATAGATACATACATACATACATACATAGATCGAGAGAGAGAGAGGAGAGAAGAGAGAGAGAGAGAGAGAGACGAGACGAG
Organism: Rapana venosa; assembly: GCA_028751875.1. Taxonomy (NCBI): domain Eukaryota; kingdom Metazoa; phylum Mollusca; class Gastropoda; order Neogastropoda; family Muricidae; genus Rapana; species Rapana venosa. The sequence continues at coordinate 34,422,086 of CM054167.1, read as the reverse complement.
AGAGAGAGAGAGAGAGAGAGAGAGAGAGAGAGAGAGAGAGAGAGATGAGAGAGAGAGCGGAGAGAGCGAGAGCGATTGCAAATGAGAGAATACAAATATCATTTTATACAAATATGAATACCTATTTCAAACCCAAGACTCATCTCATATCTGTCCTGCCTTCAACAGCCAAAATTCCATCACCCTCCTGAAGTGTGTGTGTGTGTGTGTGTGTGTGTGTGTGTGGTGTGTGTGTGTGTGTGTGTGTGTGTGTGTGTGTGGTGTGTGTGTGACTGTGTGTGTTTGTGTGTGTGTGTGTGTTTGTGTGTTTGTGTGTGTGTGTGTGTGTTTGTTTGTGTGTGTGTGTGTGTGTGTGTGTCTGTGTGTGTGTGTGCATTTGACTTTGTTAAAAACTGTTAATCATTGATGGTTGCATGTTTGTGTAGGAGTGGGTTGAATAGAAGCACTTTGATTTGTTTTTGCAAGATATAGCGCTATATAAACTCCATTTATTATAATTTATTATTACTATTATTATTATCACTTTTAATAATATTATCATTGTTTTTATTAATATTATTAATACAAATACGAATTTCACGCAGAGAAATCTGCCATGACTTAAAAGTGGTATAAAAAATCTGTTGCAGGGCTGTTGAGAGAGAGTGAGACAGACAGAGAGACAGAGACAGACACTTATCACTTGTCATTTACAACGCAGTACGCCAATCCAACACGATCTACAGAATAATACCATAATAAAAGAACATCGTAAACACACCCTATGGCATTAACACTTCAAACCCTAGGCTATTCCACAACTCTTTTCCTTTATCCTACAAGAGCATCACTTCTCACTAGCTGGCCAAACTGCAGAACTAGCTTTCACTGCCTGAAGTAAAGTTGTTACAGGCCTAATAAAACCCCAGTCATACATTGCTTCTCTCCTCACAAAACAGAACAGACCACATGCGCGTGCAACGCTGGCCACGGCTGTCGTAGAAAACATGAATCAGCCCGATAGGGGACTGAGTGGGGGATGGGGGGAAGGGGGGGGAGGAGAGGGGGAGAGGGGAGATGGGATGGGGAGGAGGTTATCTAACAGGTCGTCTGACTTTTCAGCTTCCTTGAATAATCACTGGTGGAGCCTTTCTCTCTGAATAAAGCGGTTATCTTTCTGCATAAAGCAGTTATCTCTTTCCTTCCTCCATAAAGCCGTTATCTCTTTCTTTTCTGCTTAAAGCAGTTATCCCTTTCCTTGCATAAAGCAGTTATCTCTTTCTGCATAAAACAGTCATCTCTTTCCTTTCTGCATAAAACAGTTATCTTTATTCTTCCTGCATAAAGTTATTATCTCTTTACTTCCTCCATAAAGCAGTTATCTCTTTACTTCCTCCATAAAGCAGTTATCTCTTTACTTCCTCCATAAACCAGTTATCTCTTTCCTTTCTGCATAAAGTAGTTATCTCTTTCGTTCCTCCATAAAGCAGTTATCTCTTTACTTCCTCCATAAAGCAGTTATCTCTTTACTTCCTCCATAAACCAGTTATCTCTTTCCTTTCTGCATAAAGCAGTTATCTCTTTCTTTTCTGCATAAAGCAGTTATCTCTCTTTTCCATGCATAAATCAGTTATCTCTTTAATCCATGCATGAAGCAGTTATCTCTTTAATCCATGCATGAAGCAGTTATCTCTTTTCTTCCTGCATAAAGCAGTTATCTCTTTCCTTTCTACATAAAGCAGTTATCTTTATTCTTTCTGCATAAAACAGTTATCTCTTTCCTTTCTGCATAAAGCAGTTATCTCTTTCCTTTCTGCATAAAGCAGTTATCTCTTTCCTTCCTCCATAAACCAGTTATCTCTTTTCTCTTCCTGCATTAAACCCGTATCTCTTTCTTTCCGCAGTGCCCCACTTGTCAACAAGCCCTTCTACGAGAAAAACAAACAGCTTCTTCACATTTTTGCTAAGGGAACGAAGTAGCGTCAGTCTCCTAAAACTCTGGAGTTGCTTGCTCTAGGTGTTTATACTCCAGAGCGCAAAGCCTGGGTAAGTAAGTCAGTATGGAGGGCAAGCTGTTACCCATGCAGCAGGACACCCCCACCACCCCTCCACGTGGCTGGAATGGTCCATTGGAAAGGCAATCGCCAATGCACATGGTTCCAGTGCCGTCACAAGAGTTGCCAGAACGATGCTGTCTACAGCTCTTCAGATCCGACCGACCTCCGGGATGGTGTCTAAACACGACACCTGTGTGCATGCTGGGTTTTTTTTTTTAATACTTTGTCATCTGCTCCTACCGGTACACAATGGCCTACTCTTCCGAAATGCAAAACGGGTTTTATACGTGTGTGCAAAATGTTCTGCATGCGTTCGCACACGCGGCTTCGGTTTATAGTCTCATCCGAAGGACTTTCATTTAGCTCAGCTTGATAATTGTCGTCTGCATCTTTGGCATCTGCCCGAACCACAGGAGAATGGAACCAGCATCACTGAAGATGATGATGATGATCAATGTTATGGTAATAAGGTCTATGTATAGAAAAAATGTTGTGGTGTGGTCTTCTTACAAGAGAGAGAAAGAGAAAGGGAGAGAGAGGGGGGAGGAGAAGAGAGAGAGAGAGAGAGAGAGAGAGAGAGAGAGAGAGAGAGAGAGAGAGAGAGAGAGAGAGAGAGCGAGAGTGTGTGTGTGTGTTGATGTGTGTGTGGTGTGTGTGTGTGTGTGTGTGTGTGTGTGTGTGTGTGTGTGTGTGTGTGTGTGTCAGTGAGTGAGAGACAGTGAGAGAGCGAGGTATAGAAGGGAAGAGAGAGATACAGAGAGGGAGAGAGGAGGAAGGGAGGAAGGGGGAGAGACAGAGAGACAGAGTAAGAGTGTGTGTATGTGTTTGTGTGTGAGAGTGTGTGTGAGGAAGAGATATCGAGAGGGCGGGTGTGTGTGTGTGTGTGTATGTGTATGTGTGTGTGTGTGTGTGTGAGGCGTGCACACACACACACACACAGACAACACACACACACACACACACACACACACACACACACAATACCCGTTTCAACCAAGCCACCTTCATTCTCAATTATTCCCCCTCCACCCCATTCCATCCCTCATTCCATATCCAGTTAAATTAACACAGCCCACAAACCAACTACCCTCCCCAAATGACCTAGCATGCTTCCAAAGCATTAACTCAGACATTCCCTTCTCCATACTTCTTCGCAATCTTCCACCAAAAAGTAATGACCATCGTTTTCAAATTCGGAAGAATGATGACGCTAATTGAAACCCACTGACGACATTACTCTCCATTTTCTTCTATTTTCAAGCCAGTAATGCCTTCCTCGCACACGATAGCCATTTTTTTCTTCTTAAGAATAAAGAGTTGATATTATCCGTCTGCCGAATCTTTGAAAAGCTATTTTCCTCCCAGACAAAGTATTGGTTTGGATCCATAACTGGATATCGATTCATACACACAGACACTCTGTTACCATTCTGATGTAACGAGTTCCCATTTCACGTCTGGAGTATTTCTGGTTTTTACATGAGATTGTGCGTATGTACGCGACCGTTTGGGCCAACTATCAAGGTACCCGCATTCTGATTTCGGGGAAACAAGAAAATTCTAAAGATCTACTCAGGAGGAAAAGGGCGGATGGATGGATTTGAGAAGGCAGAAAATAAGCAAGAAAGACGATAAGAAAAAAGACAGAAACAAAGAGAGTGACAGAAAAGAGGAAATTTCTGGCACAGAATTTCCAGAGGGTGAGGATGTCATTTTTACAGACAGAGGATGGTAGGATGGTTAAGACATTCGCCTGCCAAACCCGTGAGAATCTGGGTTCGATTCCCAGCCTCGCCCTTTCTTCCCAGTGTGACGGGAAAAAATCAAACTGAATGAGACAATAAACCGAGGCCTCGTCTGCAAACACACGCGAACACCTTGCGCACACGTTAAAACCCGTTCCGCCTTTGGGAAGAGTAGGCCATGGTGAGCCGCTAGGAATGGATGACCAAATGGAAAACTGCAGGCACACAGGTGCTGTGTTTAGAGACTTTCCACCAAGTCGGAATGTCGGTCTTCAATTTAACGTCTGTTCACATTACAGAGGACTGGATAGCTCAGTGGTCGGAGCACTCGCTTTTCCCCAGCCAAGGTTAAGCAGCATCCAGCGTGGTTACCACTTGGATAGGTGACTGTTTGCGCGCCTTGGCTTCAGTACAGTCCCTCAGTTCATCCAGCTGTAAATGGGTACCTGCCCTCTTTAGGGTCAGGGAAGGTAAAGCAGCGAGGGAGAGGAGATGGGTGCCGCTCTCAATATGCTGGCCCTAGAGAAGTGAGGTCTCGGACGCCTCGCTTCCCTACGACCTTATAGGTTATGGGACTCCTTTAAACAATTCAGATAAAAAGGTTAAGGAACTGTCTAACTACTGTAACCATAATAAAAAGGTAAAGGTAAAGGAGTCCCATAACCTATAAGGTCGTAGGGGAGCGAAGCGTCAGAGACCTCACTTCTCTAGGGCCAGCATATTGAGAGCGGCGCCCATCTCCTCTCCCTCGCTGCTTTACCTTCCCTGACTCTAAAGAGGGCAGGTACCCATTTACAGCTGGGTGAACTGGGGGAACTGTACAGAAGCCAAAGCGCGCAAACGGTCACCCATCCAACTGGTAACCACGCTCGACGCTGCTTAACTTGGCTGTGGTAACCATAATACAATGAAAGAAATGAATTTACCTTGTGAATAACTGTATAACTAATTTTACTACAACAGATTTAAAAAAAATACACGTCACGTATTCCACGCCAAAAGAACACGGGGAAAAAAGGTAATTTCGAAAACTATACCATGATGGGTAGTGTAACAGACCTGTGTCTGTTCCTTTGGTATTGTTTTGCAACTGTGGATATGTTGGATGTTTTTTTCTTTGCTTTAGTGAGTAGTTGTCAATGATAGCTGTAGTGAAGTGTTTCTGTCATAAGAGTTGACATTTCATCTTCTGTCCTGGTCAGGGAAGGTTGCAGCTGTCTGAGCTGGCCTTTGGTTGCGACATCTAGTCACTTCACCTAGATGAAGTGGTATGTTGATAAAAGATTGTTTTTATTTTTTTTTAATCTTTTGTTTTAATTTAGGAAAGTAGTGCAGTGCATGGACTTCTGTATAGGTTTGTGAGTGTGGTTGGTTCAGTGTTCTGAGAACAACAAAACAAGGAAAAAAAAGGTAAGGAAAAAATATATATCTATTAATACTGGGTACTAATAGTGGGGGTTCCTTTCTGCTATCTGTGTAGGCTTTAAATTTTGCTCCTGTACTGACCAGCTTGGGAGAATCCCAGTAGCTGACCCAGTCCTGTCCAGTCCCCTAGGACAACCCCACCCGACCTGAGGGATAAAGGTGTGGCGGCGTTGGAGGCCAGGGCTGGAGCAGACGTCAGCAGTGAAAGACTTCCTTCAAAGAAAGGTCGTCAGTGATTTTTTTTTAAATTGTGTGTAGCAAAATTACAGCCAAGTCTGTGTTGTTTTTTCTGTACATAGTGCCAGAATTAATCAAGGAAAGAAATATGTGTTTATCTGAGCCAGAGCTCAAAACTGTCTTGTCTACAAGAACTTTGTGAATGGTATTAATTAAACTTCATTGTGCTAGAGAGGCAGGAAGTTGATGGACTAAAGTTCCCTAGTGAATAAAAAAAAATATATAGGCCCTATATTGTATTGACCCGGATGAAGTGAACTGAAAACTGTTTTCGATTGAATGAATTGTAAATACTGAATATATATATAATTAATGCTTCTTTTGATTATTGAAAAATATTATTTGTGGGACAGATTGATGTAATAATAGAATAAATGAGAGTATATAATTGAAATCTTGAGTGTGACTGTAGAGTGGAAAGAACGTGCGCCTTTGTGAGATTGGTGTTTCCCTTTTATTCAATTTATCTATTTCATGTGATTGGAGTCGGTTTGCGCCCCGTTACAGGTAGAACGCCTCTGCTTCAAATCAATAAATGACATATTTACTTGTGCTATAGCAAATTATTAACACAACTCTCAACAGCAAAGCAATTTCACAGAGCAATGTACAGTTATTCCAAACCTTATGCAAAGATCTCTCACGAATGATGGGAAAGTGCTTTTTTTTTTTAAAACTTACATCGAAAGAATATGAATGTTTGAGATGCCATGACACACACACTTTTTTTTTTATACTACTCTTAACTTCTCGAAAGACTATACTGCTCTTGCTTTCCCCCCCATCACACACACACATTTCTAGAAAATTTTGTATGTAAAGAATTTAACTTCAGTCTATTAATAAAACTTATGACTGGCCTTTGGCGTGGTTTTTCTAACGCAAAACGAGAAAAGAGAAAGAAATGTAGGTCAAAACTTGGTACCATGTCGGAATGTGGCTACGCAGTAATCTCCCCATTGGTGAACCTCGGAGCTCTAGCTGAGGAATGAGAAAAATGCTGAAAGAATTCCTGGCATCCCACAGAGGAAAGTTCTCCCCCCCCCCCCCTCCCCATTATAAACTTGAATTCCATGCAAAGTCTTCTGGTTGAGACTATAAACCGAGGCCTTACTTTGGTTTTGGCTTGTGTGTGTGTGTGTGTGTGTGTGTGTGTGTGTGTGTGTGTGTGTGTGTGTGTGTGTGTGTGAGTGTGTGTGTTATTGCTTTTCTTTTTTTTTTCTTATATCGAGGATAATGGAGAAGCACTTGTGTGCTTTTTACATCTATCCGTTTCTTTGTAATCTGTCATCTTTGATGCCTACTCTTATTTTTTAATTCTTTTATATCGAGGATATTGGAATAAGCACTTATGTGCTTTTTTTTTACATCTAGTCCCCTTACGAAAACGCGGAACAGGATTTAACGTGTGCGCAAGATGTTCTGCGTGCGTTCGCACGTGTGTGAGTGCGTTGGTGTGTGTGTTGTGTATGTGTCTGTGTTGGTTTTCAATTTTACCTCTGTTTACATAAAATGATATTAGAAAAAGCGTGTGCGTGGTGTGTATGTGAAGTGTGTGCGCTTGCATGCGCGTATGTGTGTGTGTGTGTGTGCGCGCGCTCACGCGCGTGCATACCTGCGTGCATGCTCACGCGTGTGCGTGCGTGTGTCCTCAGCAAAGTTCCCCCATAAAAGAAGCCACTGAGATGAACCCCAGACACGTTCATTAAAAGCACAACAGCCGAGGCAAACGCCAGCGAGCATGTAAACCAGCCATCACTCCCCTGACAAAATCCCATTACCCTCGTTCCACATATCTAACGACACATTACAGAGAAGAACAGCACGCTACTAAGAAGCAGATGACGCTAATCGTCAGGAACTGAGCCCGTACAACTCACTACCGCCATCACCTGCTCCATAAAGACCTTGATAGCGCCAGCTAGCAAGACCCAAGGACTGCAGAAACCCTTTCTCAAGAAAAGTAACTCAGCCAACATATGGGCTTACGGTGTTCCAAAGTTTTAGCAGTTCCACAAAAGAACCACAGGCAGAGTCTATGACAAGAGAAGGTAGAGTGATGAGAGAGAGGAAGTGGGGAACGTTCAGGCCGGTTTGTTGCGGGAGAGACAGTGACAGACACACAGACTGAAGGATGACGAGGAAATGACGAAGAAGGAAGAGGAGGAGGAGGAGGAGAAGGAGGAGGAGAAAGAAGAGAAGAAGGGCGGGGAGGAAGGGGAGACGGAGGGAGAAGGAGAGAGGAGTAAAGGAGAAAGGAGAGGAGAAGGAGGAGAAGAAAAAGAAGAGGAGGAGGAGGAAAAGGAGGAGAAAGGAAAGACAGGAGAAGAAACACTCAGAGAAGACACAGGCATACTGGGACGAAGTAGATAGACACAACCGCACTACACACACACTTACACAACTCACAGACCACACACACACACATCCACACTCACACTACGCCACATCACTCACAACACTACACTTAGCACACACACTCACTTGCACACCACTCACCACCACACACACACCACGCGCACACACACACAACACTCTCCTCGAATTCCCTCAGAGATTAAAGACGACTAGCTACACGCACACACACACCACACAGCTCTCTTCATACACCACTCCACATCACTCTCCCACACTCTTGCTACCACCACACACTCTCTCACTTGCACACACACACACACATACACTCTCTCTCACTCTCCCCATCTCTCTCTCTCTCTCTCACTCACACACACACACACCCACATCCACACACACACACACACACTCGCACATAACACTAAAAACCAAGTGAGGGGGAAATAAAACATAAAAACAACCCCAGCAACACTTGGACAAAGAAACACCAAACAAAAAAACTATGTGGTAACTACAACACACTTCCTTGTATCTAAAAAACAAATTAACTCAAATGATGCCTACATGTTTTGTTCGGGGAAAATCGCGGCTTTGTTTTGGGTTGTTGGAACAAAAGAAGAGAGTTAAATTCACGTCCTTCATTCATATTTCATGAGAGGAAATCATCAATGGGATTATCTTGTTGCAGAAACCATCATTCTTTCTGTAATGTGAAGCGCTGTGTTGTGTGTGTGTGTGTGTGTGTGTGTGTGTGTGTGTGTGTGTGTGTGTGTGTGTGTGTGTGTGAGAGAGAGGAGGCAAGTGTGTGCATGTTTGTGCGTGCGTGCGTCCGTGTGTGTGTATGTGTGAGAGAGAGAGAGGAGACAGGGAGAGGGAGAGACAGGAAGTGTGTGTGTGTTGTGTGTGTGTGTGTGTGTGTGTGTGTGTGTGTGTGTGTGTGTGTGTGTGTGTGTGCGTGATGGTGTGGGGACGGTCGAAGTGCAGAGAGAGGTGAGTGTGAGAGGACAGTGTGTATATGCAGTTGTGCAGGCAGCACGAAGAGTGTGATAGGATGAGACAAACAGACAGACATAGAACAAAAGTCTTTGACAGACAATAGCGACACAGATGGTAGACAGATATCAGTACACTAACACAAACGACAGACAACAACAGGCAGCACAGCACACAAAAGACAACAGAGAGGCTACACAACAGACAAAAGAGATCTCGAACAAGAGCTACAACACAGACAAAAAAAAACACAGAAAGAAAAACCGAACACACAACGCAAAGAGTGTGACCTGAGACATAACAGCACGCACACACACACCACACACACCACACACACACACACACACACAACACAACACACACACACACACACACACACACACACACACACACGCACACACATGCACACACAGAGAAACACACACTCGCAAGCGCGCACGCGCGCGTGCACGCACACACACAAACTTTCTCTCTCTCTCTCTCACAGACACAGACACACACACACGACACACACACATTCTCTCTCTCTCTCTCTCTCTCTCTCTCTCTCTCTCTCTCTCTCTCTCTCTCTCTCTCTCTCCTCTCTCTCTTTCTCTTCCTCCCTCCCCCCTCTCTCTCTCTTTCTCTTCCTCCCTCTCTCTCTGTCTAGCTGTCTGTCTGTCTGTCTATCTGTTTCTATCCCTCACATACACACACATACACTCACACACACTCACTCACACACTCACTCACTCACTCACACAAATACAACATGGTATAATAATCATCTTTTCTACGATAGGGGAAAAGAGGGGAGGAAAATGGTGTGTTGTTATGGCCTCCCCAGTCATAAAGCAGATTAAGGGGCATTACAGGAATGAGAAATCCACTGTACAACCTGGAGAGAGAGAGGAGAGAGAGGAGAGAGAGAGGAGAGAGAGAGAGAGAGAAGAGGAGAGAGAGAGAGACAGAGTGACAAGAGAAGACAGAGACAGACAAACAGACAGACTGAGACAGACAGACAGAGACAGACAGAGTGACAGAGAACAGAGACAGAGACAGACAGACAGAGAGAGACAGAGAGAGAGACAGAGGCAGACAGTCATAGACAGGACAGACAGACAGTCATAGACAGAGTCAAAGACAAAGAAGACGAAGACAGACAGACAGAGTAAAGACAGAGACAGAGTCAAAGACAGAGAGACAGAGACAGACAGACAGAATGACAGAGTCAATAGACATAGTCATAGACAGAGACAGACAGAGTCATAGACAGAGTCAGACAGAGACAGACAGAGACAGACAGAGTCATAGAGTCAAAGACAGAGACAGACAGAGTGACAGACAGAATCAATGACAGAGACAGACAGGATAGACAGAGACAGAGAA
>CM054167.1:34399427-34409427 GCA_028751875.1 Rapana venosa | reverse complement strand
TCAATGATAGACATCGCGTCGAAGTATACATAATCTGGCACTTGCAGTATGGCTTGTATAGCTTAACGGCAATAAAATTCAAATCAATTCAATTCATATCAAAATTCTTTTCTCTCTCTCTCTCTCTCTCTCTCTCTCTCTCTCTCTCTCTCTCTCTCTCTCTCTCTCTCTCTCTCTCTCTCTTCTTTCTGCTTTCAGGGGACGGGGTTGGTTAGGGTGATGCGCTCGTGATCTGCTGACCCCCGTTCGAATCTCTTTCAAGAGGATTTTTCCTCTGGAGTTAACATCAGTGTCCACTCTCCCCAAATCCCGTGTGCGAACGCATGCAAAACATCTTGCACACACGTTAAAACCTGTTCCGCTTTTCGGAAGAGTAGGCCACTGTGTGCCGGTGGGAAAAGATGACAGATTTTACACAACTGCATACACACGGGGGCTGGAAGTAAAAAAAAAAAGGAGTGCTTACCCCATTACCCTCGAAATAAAAGAATAAATTGAATGAACCAGCTCTCTCTCTCTCTCTCTCTCTCTCTCTCTCTCTCTCTCTCTCTCTCTCCTCTCTCTCTCTCTCTCTCAAGTAACCAGTTGCTATGGTGCAGTGGTTAGCACGTAGCGTCTCTGGCTACAATATAACTGGTTCGAACCTCCAAGTGTCATAGATGGATTCGAATTCCGACCAGATCCTACCCAGAGTGAGTGTGCTGTGGGCTCAGTGCGAAGACTGGATCCACCCAGTCGAGATTCATCCACTTAACGGATGCGATTTTCAGAGTGTTGATCAAATTTCCTTACCAACACTGCAGGTGTCTGTATCTTTCGGGCCCGGTTGACGCCGGGATATATTACAAGAACAGAACCCTGTTAGGCAGTCTCAAAGCAGGCGCACTTTCATAACACCATAATCACATCGCCATTGACCGTCGCTCAATGGAACACAATTGTCTCTGATGAGGTCGGCCCGGCTGTTCTGGTCTCGTGGTGATCTCAGTCTGTTTGGCTTCCCCATACACTGCTGTGTCCGTGGTGCGCTTGTGTCAAAGCCTTCAAGGCTGGAGGTTCATGACAGAGGGTCATTGGAGGGACGTTGTGGTGGTCACTTCTCTGGACAGGCAACTTAGCCCCGCTTTGCTACAAAGTTATTGTCACCAGCACTGATAGGGAAACAAGTACTGTTGCAGACAGAACAAGAAAAAAGAAAAAAGTGAGTGGCGCTGCTCTTGTGGCGACGTGCTCTCCCCGGGGAAAGCAGCCCGAATTTCACGCAGAGAAATTTGCGTGACTTAAAGTGGTATAAATAAATAAATGAATAGCAGAAGGTTTAGTAGGTGGTATCTGGAATATGTCAGCTCAGAACAGGCACCATCAAACACAGCTTAACTGACCCAGCAGCGGTGCAGAGCCTCTCTGGCCAGTGACCCTACGGCAGCCTAACCTTGTTCCTGTGGACCTCTGACCCTGAGGATGCAGACAGGAACAGAAAAAAGCCATGATGGGTGGCGCTGCTCTTGTGGCGACGCGCTCTCCTCCGGGGAGAGCAGCCCGAATTTTACGCAGAGAAATCTGCCGTGACTTAAAGTTTAGTCAATACAATGCATTACAATACAATACAATACAATACAATACAATACAATACAATACAATGCAATGCAATACAATAGAATAGGTATGGCTGAGGGAGAGAGAGATCGGAATAAGAGGCTTGGAAACAGCAGAACAGGAACGTCACAGAAAGTGATGGAAACCAACAGATTGAAGGATGCTATTGATGCTGGGGTGTGGTGTGTGTGTGTGTGTGTGTGTGTGTGTGTGTGTGTGTGTGTGTGTGTGTGTGTGTGTGTGTGTGTGTGTGTGTGTGTGTATGTGTGTGTGTGTTTCGTCAGTGTTCATTTTACCTGGATCTTTTTGTTGGTGCTTCAACTTTGCGTCACACAGAGTGCCAAATCAATGAACAGCGGGATAATCAATGACATCAGTGCCATCTTGGTTATTACTCAATGAACCTCTCTCTCTCTCTCCCTCTCTCTCTCTCTCTCTATCTATTTATCTCCCCTCCCCCTCTTTCCTGTCTGTCTCTCTACCCTTCTCCCTCTCTCTCTCTTTCCTGTCTCTCTGACTCTGTCTCTCTCTGTCTCTGTGCTTGTCTCTCTCTCTCTCTCTCTCGCTCTCTTTGCTTCTGTATCTATGTCTCTGTATCTCTCTCGTACTTTTCTATTTCTTCCCCTCCATCCCCCCTCCGAGCACTCTCTCCCTCTCTATGTGTGTGTGTCTCCTCCTCCTCCTCTCTCTCTCTCTCACCCACCTCTCCCTCATTGTGTCTGTGTTTGTCTGTCTCTGTGTCTGTCTCTCCTCTCTCCTTCCCTCCATCTTCTATCTCTCAGCCCCCTCTCTCTCCACCCTCTCTCTCTCTCTCTCTCTCTCTCTCTCTCCTCTCTCTCTCTCTCTCTCTCTCTCTCTCTCTCTCTCTCTCTCTCTCTCTCTCTCTCTCTCTCTCCCTCTCCCCAAACACGAAAGACGAAAGTTGCAGCTAAATTAAGACAGTCACAATCAATGACATCAATACCATCTTCCTCTGTTACTCACAATACATCTCTCTCCCTGTCTCTCTCTCCCTCTCTCTCTCTCTCTCCAAACACGAAAAACAAAAGTTCTGCTAAATGAAGGCAGCCACAATCAATGACATCAATACCATCTTCCTCTGTTACTCACAATACATCTCTCTCTGTACCTGTCTGTCTGTCTGTCTGTCTGTCTGTCTGTCTGTCTGTCTGTCTGTCTCTCTCTCTCTCTCTCTCTCTCTCTCTCTCTCTCTCTTCTCTCTCTCTCTTTCTTTCTTTCTTTATCTCTTCTCTGTTTCCTCTCTCTCTCTTCTCTCTTTCCCCTTTCTCTCTGTCTCTCTCTGTATCCCTCATCTGTCGACTGCCTATCTCTTATCTCTATCTCTCTCTCTGTCCTTCCTCTCTGTCTCTCTATGTCTGTCTCCTCTCTGTGTCTGTCTCCTCTGTCTCTCCCTCTCTTCTCCTCTCTGTGTGTGTCCCTTTGTCTTTTCATTTCTCTCTGTCTCTTTCTGTCTCCTTCTGTCTCTGTCTTTCTCTTCTCTTTTCTGTCCTCTCTCTCTCCTCTCATCTTCTCTCTCTCTCTCTCTCTCTCTCTCTCTCTCTCTCTCTCTCTGCCTGTCTGTCTGTCTGTCTGTCTCCTTTCTCTCTGTCTCTCTCTGTAACCTCTGTCTGTCCCTCTCTCTCTCTCTCTCTCTCTCTCTCTCTCTCTCTCTCTCTCTCTCTCTCTCTCTCCCCTCTCTCTCTTTTTTACATGCGATTGCAGTAGAAATCTTTCGTTAAATAAACTCTACAGTATCTCTCTCTCTCTCTCTCTCCTCTCCTCTCTCTTCTCTCTCTTCTTCTCTCTCTCTCTTCTCTCTCTCTCTCTCTCTCTCACACACACACACACACACACACACACACACACACACACACATGCGGTTACAGTAGCAATCTTTCGTTCGATAAACTCTCTCTCTCTCTCTCTCTCTCTCTCTCTCTCTCTCTCTCTCTCTCTCTCTCTCTCTCTCTCTCTCGCGATTGCAGCAGAAGAAATCCTTCGTTCAATACACTCTACAGTCTAACGGTACCGTTTCCTTTGAAGACAAAGAAGTCTTCGATCAGTTGCTGACTCCAAAGAAGAAAGAGGACAGGCTTTTTACATCCCTCTTTCCCATGACTTTCAGAAAAATGGCTTGCAGTTTTCACAGAGATCGTGCGAGTGAATTCTGGCTTGGGAATATTTCTGTATTTTTCGTGAAATTTCGTTCTAGGTTTCTATGTTTTTCGTGAAGTTTTGTTCTAGATTCCTACGTTTTTCGTGAAGATTTGTTGTAGATTTCTATGTTTTCGTGAAGTTTTGTTGTAGATTTCTATGCTTTTCGTGAAGTTTTGTTCTAGATGGTTATGTTTTTCGTGAAGTTTTGTTCTAGATTTCTAGATTTTCGTGAAGTTTTGTTAAAGATTTCTATGTTTTTCGTGAAGTCTTGTTCTAGATGTCTACGTTTTTCGTGAAGTTTTGTTCTAGATGTCGACTTTTTTGTGAAATTTTGTTCTAGATGTCTATGTTTTTGGTGAAGTTTTGTTCTAGATTTCTATTTTTTGTGAAATTTTGTTGCAGATTTCTATGTTTTTCGTGAAGTTTTGTTGCAGATGTCTATGTTTTTTGTGAAGTTTTTCTTCTAGATGTCTATGTTTTTGGTGAAGTTTTGTTCTAGATTTCTATTTTTTGTGAAATGTTGTTGCAGTTTTCTATGTTTTTCGGGAAGTTTTGTTGCAGATGTCTATGTTTTTCGTGAAGTTTTGTTGCAGATTTCTATGTTTTACGTGAAGTTTTGTTCAAATTTATATATTTTTGTGAAGCTTTTTTTCTAGATTTCTATGTTTTTCGTAAAGTTTTGTTGTAGATTTTTATGTTTTTCGTGAAATTTTGCTCTCGATTTTATGATTTTCGTGAAGTTTTGCTCTCGATTTTTATGTTTTTCGTGAAGTTTTGTTCTAGATTTCTATGTTTTGCATGAGTTTTGATTTAGGCTATTTTGCTCACTCGTGAGTATTTTTTCATGGCATTTTTATAGACTATCTGATTTATAAAAAAGAAAACCAAAAAGGTCGGCACAGAACAGAGACAAAATGGACTAGATCAATCTCTCTGTTTGCAGATCTCTCTCTCTCTCTCTCTCTCTCTCTCTCTCTCTCTCTCTCTCTCTCTCTCTCTGTGTGTGTGTCATGCCATTGCAGCAGAAGAAATCCTTCGTTCAATACACTCTACAGTCTACTGTATCGTTTCCTTTGAGGACAAAAAAGTCTTTGATCATTTTGTGAACTCCGAAAAAAAGTAGGAGACTAGCTTATATCCATCTTTGTCTTGGCTTTATGCAAAACTTGCTCGAACTTTTCTAATAGATCTTTGAGGAAAAATGCCTATAGTGCATGTCAACTGTGAATATTGCTCTGTTTTTGCCGGTTCCTTGCCATGAGCGTGTGATTTAGATTTTTAAGCAGAATATGAGCTGACATAAACAAGACAGAAAGACAGAGAACAGAGAAAAAGAGAGAAGAGAGAGAGGAGGAGAAAAACATAACAAGAGAGAGAGGGAGAGTTGTTGCTGTTGTGCGTTCCCCAGCTTTACACCCTGGGGGTCACCCACAACGTGCACTCTGACTCACTCATCCAGGTGAAAAGTGTGCGTGTATGGTCGCCATATAGGCAGCCATACTCCGACTTCAGAGAGGGAGAGAGAGAGAGAGAGAGAGAGAGAGAGGGAGAGGAGAGAGAGAGAGAGAGAGAGAGAGAGAGATTGAGAGAGAGAGAGAGGAGGGAGGGAAGGAGAATATAAAGTGCGTGAGACAAAGAGACAGAGGGAAAAGAGACAGACACAGAGAGACAGACAGACAACCCCGTTGGTACGCCAGGGGCCTGTAAGTATAAATAGCATCCCCACCTTGTGAAAACTGTGTGCAAGGAATTCCCTCTTTTCTATCCCTCTCTTCGTTTCTGCCTTCTTCCTTTTCTTTCTGTCACCCCTTTCTTGTCTATTTGTGTTGCCTCCTTGGTCCGTTCTCCTGCCACTTTCAAGAAAAGCTTACACGATAACAATTCTCCCCCATGCCGAAGTCGTTTGTGCTGGGCCTGACTTGTCAGGCGCTTTACGGCAGCACAACGCATTCTCGCTCATATCACATACAACAATTGTTGCTGTGTTCAACGAAGAGAGAAGAAGAAGAAGAAGAAGAAGAAAGAAGAGAAGAAGAAGAAGAAGAAGAAGAAGAGAAGAAAGAAGGTGATGATGAAGAAGAGGAGGAGGAGGAAGAAAGAAAGAAATAAGAGGAGGAAGAAAGAATGAAAGAATGAAAGAAAGAAAGAAAAAGAAAGAAAGAAAGAAAGAAAGAAAGAAAGAAGAAAGAAAGAAAGAAAAGGACAAACAAACAAACAGGAACACCACAAACGAAAGACAGACCGACAGACGGACGGACGGACAGACAGACGCGCGCAACCACACACACACCACACACACACACACACACACAGAGAGAAAAGCGAGAGAGAGAGAGATAAAACACCACAACAAAAGACAGACAGACGGACAGACAGACAGTGATACAGAGATGAAACAAAAGGAAAACCAAACATCAAAACGCCGATCTCTCTCTCTCTCTCTCTCTCTCTCTCTCTCTCTCTCTCTCTCTCTCTCTCTCTCTCTCTCTCTCTCTCTCTCTCTGACAAGATGGCTGCAGACGAAAGGAGAAAACCTCAAAGTTCAAAGTCCCTGCCTGCCTAATGAACAGCGGCGGCGTCATCAGTCACATCAATACATAACCACCTCCTTTGCTTTCCTCTCTTTGTCTGTCTCTATCTGTCTGTCTGTCTGTGTCTATCTCTCTGTCTATGTCTCTCTCCCTGTCTGTCTCTTCCGTCTCTCTCCCTGTCTGTCTATCTCTTTCTGCTCTCTTCCTGTTTGTCTCTCTCTGTCTGTCTCTCTCGCTGTCTGTCTGTCTCTTTCTGTCTCTCTCCCTGTCTGTTTATCTCTCTCTGTCTGTCTTCCTGTCTGTCTGTTTATCTCTGTCTCTCTCTGTGTCTGTCTCTCTCCCTGTCTATCTCTGTATGTCTCTCTCCCTGTCTGTCTGTCTCTCTCTGTCTCTCTCTGTGTCTGTTTGTGTCTCTTTCTGTCTCTGTCAGTCAGTCAGTCAGTCAGTCAGTCAGTCAGTCAGTCAGTCAGTCAGTCAGTCATGTCTGTCTGTCTGTCTGTCTGTCTGTCTGTCTGTCTGTCTGTCTGTCTGTCCTCTCTCTCTCTCTCTCTCTCTCTCTCTCTCTCTCTCTCTCTCTCTCTCTCTCTCTCTCTCTCCCCCCTCTAAAGACCTCCGGAATTAAAATCCTGAGTTCCTGAGATATCTCTCTCTCATAATCGAGTTCGGAGTTCAGTGTTCTCTCTCTCTCTCTCTCTCTCTCTCTCTCTCTCTCTCTCTCTCTCTCTCTCTCTCTCTCTCTCTCTCTCTCTCTCTCTCTCTCTCTCTCTCTCTCTCTCTCTCTCTCTCTCTCTCTCTCTCTCTCTCTTTCTCTCTCTCTCCGTCTCTCATAAACGAGTTCAGAGTTCAGTTCTCTCTGTCTCTCAGGAATTAAAGTCCTGAGTTCCTGAGCTCTCTGTCTGCCTCTCTGTCCGTCTGCCTGTCGCTCGCTCTCTCTCTCTCTCTCTCTCTCTCTCTCTCTCTCTCTCTCTCTCTCTCTCTCTCTCTTCTCTCTCTCTCTTCTCTCTCGCCGGTGACTATGGTAAAAATATTAAAGATGACGATGGTGACAATGATGTATATGTTGGAGGTGAAGATGGAAACAATGATGAAGATGATGATCATGACGATGGTGTAGATGATCGTGACGATGATGATTGAACAGGTTGAGGAATACGATGATAGCGTAGATGATAAAGAAGATAACAATGATGACTTAGAGGATGAAAGTGATGATAATGATGTTGATATACTTGCTGCAGCTGCTGCTATATATAATGAAGATGCTGATAGCGATGAATATGTAGATGTTGAAGATGATGATGGGGATGATAATAACTAGAAGACATTGTGTGTGATTCTGTATGCTTGCAGAACTGGAAATTCGAAATGGATAGAAAAGTTATCTGCTATGTTGTCTACCTTTCCCCTGCCCCAAACATGTTTTGTATAGTGGCCCAAGGGCGAAGTACAATAAAACTGTTTAGTGTTCAGTGTTCTCTCTCTCATACACACTCTCTCTCTACACACACACCACACACCACACACACACACACACACACACACACACACACACACACACACACACGAGTGCTTATTCCATTATCCTCGAAATAAATAAATAAAATAAATAAACACGAACACACACACTGTTATTAGAGAAATATTTCCCTTAAACAAACACTACACTATAATGGTATCGTTTTCTCTGAAGACAAAATCTTCGATCATCCTTTGCAAACTCCAAAGCAAAAAAGGAAAGAGATTAGTTTTCACACGACTTCATCTTGACTTTCGTAAGAAAAAAACACACACAAAAACCTGGTTTCAACTTTTCAAACAGATCGGGTAAGTCAATACTTGTAATGTGTTTAAACTGTGAGCAGTTTTGTTTTATTTACATCTCACAGAAAAGAAATATTGACCTCCATAAAAGTTGTGGCAAAGATGGAACAGAGGAACGAAAGAGTGAAGAAGAGAAGGTTAGCAGAGAACAGCGAGGGACAGAGAGAGAGAGAGAAAAGAAGAAGAAGAAAAGAAGAAGAAGAAGAAGAAGAAGAAGAAGAAGAAGAAGAAAGAAGAAGAAGAAGAAGAGAACAAGAACAAGAGAAGAAGAAGAAGAAGAAGAAGAAGAAGAAGAAGAAGAAGAAGAAGAGAAGAAGAAGAAGAAGAAGAAGAAGAAGAAGAAGAAGAAGAAGAAGAAGAAGAAGAAGAAGAAGAAGAACAAGAAGAAGAACAAGAACAAGAACAAGAACAAGAGAAGTTTAGGAGAGAACACACCCAGAGACGCTTTGACGCTTTGACGCTTTGACCAATTTATTGTCATTGCCCAAAGTGGCCTATTGACAAGGGGGGTTATACACGACTTTCTTTTGTAAATACAAATAAATACAAGAAAAATCACTTGATGCATTTAACGTAATGAAAACCAAAAAACCAAAAATGAGCTCTTATGAACGGATACGACTTTAAGCTCTGACGTAAACTCAGTTTCAAAATGAACACAAAGTAATAACAAGGATGAACAATAGGAACCAATAAGCAATAACTAAAATAATGAAAAGAACATTCTAGAATGCTATATTAGACCATCCATTGACATTGTATGTGAAATTTTCAAAAAATATTCTTGCTGGAGACTACAGCGTAATCATAAATGTTTCTTTATGTGTTTCACAAAATGCTGGAGTTTACATAATATAAATGTTACTTTAGTTTAGTCACAAATGTTAAGCTAATTGGAACTTAGCTGTAATTGTCTTAATTTCAGTGCGTCAGCAATAAACTTTGCAACCGATTTGATCACAATATCATCATCAGACGATAAGATAGAAAAAATATCTTGCCTTCGGAAAGCTTCTAGATTGAGAACACCACAGTTTTCACGTATGGAAACATATGATTGACAATGAAACAGGAAATGCACTTCATCATCAAGAATATGACCACACATAGGGCATGGGAACTGTGTGGAAGTCTCAGGTTGAAACCATCTTTTGTTTGCATTGAAGCCGAGTGTTCTTAGTCGAAATCTTGCATAAATTAGTCGATGCCATTTGTCAGTGACTATTCGAAGATACTTTTCAGCTTGAAAAGCACACTTAAACGAAAAAAAACCAGCAGTATTTATCTTTACTTTCCATGTCCGAGTGCCAATTTTGTTTAAATGAACAAATGAGTCTGTCTTTCAATTCAGAAATAAACCCATGCTCGCTACCTACTTCCTGAGACAACCACACGATTCCAAAACCATGTTCTGATAAAAACTTTTTAACTTGATATGCCCAATTCTTCTTACCCAGCTCCATTTGTATAACCATCATGTCATAAGACTGCCTACATAAACGTGACCCTGGAAGTTTCAGTAGTTTTAGCCAGTACTTAATACACTTAACAGATGTTCTGATGTTTAAAGGATATCTTCCCGTTTCTCCATATAGTACAGTATTTGACGAATGGATTGGGACATTTAAGAAACGTTTGATAGCATATGTATGTATTTTTTTTATTTGTGGATTAACAGTAAGTCCCCACACCCAGAGAGAGAGAGAGAGAGAGAGAGAGAGAGAGAGAGAGAGAGAGAGAGAGAGAGGAGAGAGAGAGAGAGAGAGAGAGAGAGAGAGGAGAGAGAGAGACTGACTGGAACTGTTCATTTAGAGTAAAAAGGATAAGCACAGGGCTTCTTTTACCGTGTTCTCACATAAAAAGAGAAGAAAAGAAAAAAGGAAAAGAAAAGAAAC
>CM054167.1:34391927-34396927 GCA_028751875.1 Rapana venosa | reverse complement strand
ACACACACACACACATACATACACACACACATACACACACACACACACGTGCTTAAGTGTTTCAAGGGCTTACTCCATTATCCTCGAAATAAAAGAATAAAATAAATAACACGCACACAAGCATCTTGCCCGTCTATTCAAATGTCTGCTAAGCCAATTTGCAATACAAGAATCGATCAAGTTTTTTGTCTTTCTTATAGTTCAGGGTATTACTCGATATTATGTTACCTGTCAACTGTCTCCATCGCCGATGTCGTGGGTAGGAGCTCCACGCAATGCCACCACCAGGGTTGGCCATCTTTCTCTGTCTCTGCTGAGTTCTACCATCTCCTGTAGCCCTCCTCCCAGACCACTGACCTCAGTGATGTTGTCAGGCAATGTAGGATGTTGGTGGTCTGCCTCTTTTCCTTCTGCCCTCAACCTAACCTTGGAGAACTGTCGTCATCAGATGTGTCTGTGTGTTTCTGTTTGCATGACTAACGTATCTCAGTCTGCCGATTAACTATTTCAACCAGCATTTGTCTTTGCACTGACAGCTCATCAGGCACGATTTCATTCATAATAGAGGATATAGATGCAGAATATTTTACAGTCAACTTTTTCCCAGCTATACAAAATGTAAATAGTGCAAATCTGGAGGTAAATGGCGATATATAGAATGATACTAGCACTATAAATAAAGATAAATGTTCAGGAAGAACAGAAATGAAAAAAATAAATGTGTACGTAAAGAAAGAAAGAATGTGAGGAAGAAAGAAAGAAAGAAAGCAAGAAAGAAAGAAAAAAGAAAGAAAGAAAGAAGAAAGAAAGAAAGAAAGAAAGAAAAAAAAGAACGAAAGAAAGAATGATAGGCATAGAAAAACACGATCACACATGCACACATACGTTTCTACACACACACACACACACACACACAAACACACACACACACACACAAACACACACACACACATTGGGGGGGAGAGAGAGAGAGAGAGAGAGAGAGAGAGAGAGAGAGAGAGAGAGTAGAAGACAGACAAAAAGAGAGAGACACACACAGAAAGAGAGACAGAGAGAGAGACAGAGAGAAACTCAACTCTGGTATGATTTAACACACATCGGCCTCTGGCCACAATAAAAAGAGAGAAACAGACAGACAGACAGCGACAAAGAGACAGATAAAGAGAAGATGAAGAAGAGATAAAGAAAAGACCAAAGAAAGAGAAAACCAGACAAACTGAACACTAACCCCAGAAAGGCAAAGAGTGAAAGGATAGCCCTGCCCGCCAGCTCATCAAACTGATATCAACCCTCATCTGCAGACATACTATACTTGGTGTGAGGGAGAGGGGAGAGAGAGAGACAGAGGGAGAGAGAGAGGAAGAGAGAGAGGGGGGGAGAGAGAGACAGAGGGAGAGAGAGAAAGAGAGGGAGAGAGAGGAGAGAGGAGAGACAAACAAAGACAGAGACAGACAGAGACAGAGACACAGAAAAACAGAGACAGAGAGACGGTGAGAGACAAAGAGAGGGAGACAGAGGCAAACAGAGAGACAGGGACAGACAGAGACAGAGACAGAGAGACAGTGAGAGACAAAGAGAGACAGATAGACAGACAGACAGAAAGACAGAGAGACAGAGAGAGAGACGGACAGAGAGAAAGAGAGAGAGATTGACAGACAGACAGACGGACAGAGGAAGATCTTTGCTCAAACTGGTGTACATCAAACCTGATACCTGGATGTCACATCGTTATGTGACATAAAACCCCACTGGAGTTGAGACAGACAGACTCACAGACAGAAACTGAAAGACAAGAGATGGAGCGAGGGACCAAGAGACAGAGACTGAGACCGAGAGAGAGATAGGGGGAGAGATATGGAGAGAGAGAGAGGGAGACAGACAGACAAGACAGACAAAGACAGACAGAAACAGAGACACAGAGAGACAAAGAGAGGGAGAGAGAGAGGGAGACAGAGCAAACAGAGAGATAAGGACAGACAGAGACATAGAGAGACAGAGAGACAAAGAGAGAAGAGAGAAGAGAGAGAAAAACAGACAGACAGATAGACAGACTGACAGACAGACAGAGTGATAGAGACAGAGTGAGAGACAGACAGAGAGACAGAGACAGACGAACACAGAGAGAGACAGAGACAGAAAGAGAAAGATCTTTGCTCAAACTGGTGAATCAACGATCAGAATCTTTATGATCAAGCATTGGATTGATGAGATAGATGACAACAAGAGCGAGAGACCAAACATAGATGAGAGAGAGATTTGGAGATGGGAGACATAGAGAGAAGACGAGATAGAAGAGGGGAGAGGAGACAGAGACAAGACGACAAAAGACAGAGATAGAGACAGAGAGTAGGAGAGAGAGAGAGAGAGAGAGAGAGAAGAGAGAGAGAGAGAGAGAGGAGAGGAGAGATAGAGGGGGAAGGGAAGATAACAAGACGCAAACGAAACAACATAAGTCGTGAGTGTGGTGGAAGAGAGACAGAAAAGAGGAGAGAGAGAGAGAGAGAGAGAGAGAGAGAGAGAGAGAGAGAGAGAGAGAGAGAGAGAGAGAGAGAAAGAACTAAGACAGACAGACAGACGGACAGAAAGAGAGAAAGGAAGATCGATCTCTGCTCAGACTCGTGCACGTGGAACCTAATCTGTGTGTGTGATATCGTTATGAGACATAAAACGCCACCGGAGAGAGGCAGACAGACAGACACACACACACACACAGACGGACGGACAGACAGACAGAAAACTGAACTCTGAAATTTGAAATGGTTTAATGCACATCGACCTTTGGCCGCATTACATTTCAAGGTACAAGAGTGGAAAGAGGGAAAAAATCAATCCAACATCACTTCTCGCAAGCTTTGCTCAGATCTTGGCCAACACAACAACGTACAGCCATACATGCAGAGTGGATAAACACGACTCAAGTGCTGACTGAGACCCACCTGAACCCAATATCACCATGAAGCAAAACCGATAATGAGACAGACACGGGATAGCTCAGTTGCTTTCCCCCAGCCAAGTTAAGCAGCGTCGAGCGTGGTTACCAGTTGGATGGGTGACCGTTTGCGCGCCTTGGCTTCAGTGCAGTTCCCCCAGTTCACCCAGCTGTAAATGAATACCTGCCCTCTTTAGGGTCAGGGAAGGTAAAGCAGCGAGGGAGAGGAGATGGGCGTCGCCCTCAATATGCTGGCCCCTGGAGAAATTGAGGTCTCTGATGCGCTCCTACACACAAGGTTGCACGCTTAGCGTGTTAATCCACGATTTATCCACATGAAGTCGTGGGTTTGAATCTCGGTGGTGTCTGATGAATTAAGGGTGAGGATTTTTATGATCTCCCAGGTCAACTTCAAGTGCAGACCTGCCAGTGCTTTAATTCCCCTCGTGTATATACATATGCCAAAGATTACATGTGAACGTTAAAGATCCCGTAATTCATGTCAGTGTTCGGTGGGTTACGAAAACACGAACATACTCAGCATACATCCCTGAAGTCGGAATGTGGCTACCTTCATGGTGGGTTAGAACTCTCGCATACGCAAAATCTCACCATTGGTGAACCTCGGAGCTCTAGCCGAGGAACGAAAAAACAGTCACACAAAAAATGTAATCACCAAGGACAACAGTCATCGAGGTGGCTGAAATTTATAACAGACTTTAATATTATCCTCAGTGGACTCTGATCTGATGCATGTTGCACTCCGGGTTTTAATTTGTCGTTTCATTCGCAAGACTAGCACCCTGGCCACTTCAGGCAATTTGTAACGGATGGGGATGAAGACCATGACTTTGACCAGATTTGATCTATAGGACCCTGATCGATTTCTTACCTACACTCTGTCTTTCTAGCTCTCCTTCTCTTCTCTCTCTTCTCTTCTTCTCTTCATCTCTCTCTCTTCTCTCCGATCCTCTCTTCTCTCTTTCTCTCTCTCTCTCTCTTCTTTTTTGAATCTGCCTGCTCTCTTTCTCTTACGATTCATCTGTGTGTGTGTGTGTGTGTGTGTGTGTGTGTGTGTGTGTGTGTGTGTGTGTGTGTGTGTGTGTGTGTGTGTGTGTGTCGTGTGTGTCTCACTCACTCACTCATCTCTCTCTCTCCCTTTGGGACGGGATAGTCTAGTGGTTAGAACATTGCGCTCGCAATCTGACGACCAGGGTTCGATTCCCGTTCAAGGGGATATTTTCCCCTGGAGTTAACATCAGTGCAGACTCCACTCTCCCCAAAAGTCCTTTGGATGAGACTATAAACCGAGGTCCCGTGTGCGAACGCACGCAGAACATCTTGCGCACACGTTAAAACCTGTTCCGCTTTTCGTAAGAGTAGGCCATTGTGTGCCGGTGCGAACAGATGACGGAATTTACAAAACCGCATACACACGGGGACTAGATGTAAAAAAGCAATGCCTGCTTATTCCATTATCCTCGATATAAAAGAATAGATAAATAATAAATTCTCTTTCCCCCCTCTCTCTCTCTCTTTTTCTCTTCCTCTCTCTCTCCCCCTCCCTTTCCCCACCTTTCCTCTCTCTCTCTCTCTCTCTCTCTCTCTCTCTCTCTCTCTCTCTCTCTCTCTCTCTCTCTCTCTCTCTCTCTCTCTCTCTCTCTCTCCTCTCCTTTCCCCCACCTTTCTCTCTTTCCTCCCTCTCTCTACTCCTCCTCACATCACTCTCTCACTCTCTGTCTCCCGTCCCTCCGTCTCTCTGTCTATCTCCTTTTTTTCCTGCCCCCCCCCCCCCCCCCCACCCACCTCTCTCTATTACTCCCTCACATCACTCTCTCTCTCCCTCTTCTCTCTATCTCCCTCTCTCGTTCTCCCCTTCTCGCGCTCTTCCTCCCCCCTCTCTCTCCCTCCCTCTCTCTCCCTAGTCTCCTCTCTCTATATCCCTCCTTCCCTCTCTCTCATCCTCTCCCTCCCTCCCTCCCTCCCTCTCTCTCTCTCTCTCAGGAGTTGCTGCGGTCAATACCTTACCTTTCCCATAAATGGCAGATGAAATGCAAGAGTGCAGTTCTTT
>CM054167.1:34371927-34381927 GCA_028751875.1 Rapana venosa | reverse complement strand
GATACTGCTTAACCTTAGCTGGGCGAAAGCGAGTATTCTGACCACTGAGCTATCCCGTCCCCCTAAAATGGATAATCAAAGTAAAAACAAAATCATGAAATGTTAATGTCAAAGTCCACCGTCACTTCAATGCACAAGTGACGGTATTCAATTCTGCAAAAAGTGTGAAATCCTTTTATTTTTTCAAAGTTCACATTGTCTGTCACTGTGGTCTAGACACTTCACTTTTCACTTCAAAGTTCGCTGTTCAACTTTTCTACAGACCTTTTCCTTTTACTGCTGGTAGATCAGATTTCTTTTGTCTGTCTGTTGTCTGTCTGTCTGTCTGTCCGTTTCTCTCTCTCTCTCTCTCTCTCTCTCCTCTCTCTCTCTCTCTCTCTCTCTCTCTCTCTCTCTCTCTCTCTCTCTATCTCTCTGAATGAGCCAAATATGCGATTTTTTTAATACATTGTCATTGATTCTGTTCTCTCTCTTTTTTTGTCTTAAGAGGACAAGATTTCAAAGAATAATCGCACATTCTTCTTAGAATTATAAAGTATACTTTGGTGGAACACATTATCTGCCTGTCTCTCTCTCTCTCTCTCTCTCTCTCTCTCTCTCCCCCTCTTCCCATCTCTCTCTCTCTCTCTCTTCTCTCCCGCCCTCGCCCTCCCTCTCTCTTTCTCTCCCTCTCTTCCAATCTCTCTCTCCCGCTCTCGCTCTCTCTCTCACTCTCTTCCCCCTTTCTCTCTCTCTCTCTCTCTCTCTCTCTCTCTCTCTCTCTCTCTCTCTCTCTCTCTCTCTCCCTCTTTCGGTCTACCCCCCCCCCTTCTCTCTCTTACGCCCTCCTTCTCTCTCCCTCTCTTCCATCTCTCTCTTTTCCTCCTCCCTCTCTCTCACTCTCTTCTCATCTCTCTCTTTCGCCCTCCCTCCCCCCTCTCTCCATCTCTCCTTTCACCCTCCCCCTCTATCTCTTCCCATCTCTCTTGCCACCCCCCCCCTCTCTCTCTCTCTCTTCCCATCTCTCTCTCTCTCCCTCTCTTTCCCATCTCTCCCTCTCTTCCTCTCTCTCTCTCTCTCTCTCTCTCTCTCTCTCTCTCCCCTCTTCCATCTCTCCCTCTCTTCCCCCTTTTTCTTTCTCTTTCCCTCTCTCTCTCCCTCTCTTCCATCTCTATCTCCCTCCCTCCCCCACTCTCTCTCCCTCTCTTCCCATCCCTCTCTCCATCTCCCTCTCTCACTCTCTCCCCCCCCCCTCTCTCTCTCTCTCTGCTATAACACAATTAAGGTGTAATGTTCTTCCTCTAAACAATAATGTGCATCGCTACAGTGAAATTGTACAAAATAAAATGTGTCCATGTTGCAAAGAAAAAATCGAAAATGACCAACATTTCATATTTAAATGCACTGTCTATGAGGATCTACGTGCTAAATTTCTAAAAGAATCAGCCAAGCTTCCGTTTCATGCACTACTCAGGGCTACAAATCCAAATCACATGCACAATTTATCCAGGTTCGTGTTCCATGCAATTAAGAGAAGAAAAAACTTCATTGTGGAAACATTGATCTAAATGTTGTGTTGCTATAATTTAATGAGAACGGCCATTGAGCATTTATGTTATATGTGTGTGTGTGCACGAGCTCGTGCACGCGCGAACATGTGTGTATGTTTGTGCGTGCGTGCGTGCGTGTGAGTGTGTGTGTATGTGTTGGTATGAGTGATTTGGAGGGGAGGGGGTTGAGTGTAAGAGCGGATGGATGCCCATGCGCATGCGTGCGTGTGTGTGTTCGCGCGTGCGTGCGGGTGTGTGTGTGTATGAAGGCAGTTGAGGAAGTGTCCAGCATAAGACTGTCGGATGAAAATTTGCATATTTTATGTGATTGAGAGGACATGTGATGAGTGAATATTGTTTCTGAAGTGATAGGGAAACAAAATACAGCCGCAGAAAAAAAAAAAAAAGGGTGAAAGGGTGGCGCAGCGCTAAGTGGCGACGCGTTCTCCCGCTCTCCCCGGGGAGAGCAGCCCGAATTTCACGGAGAGAAATCTGCCGTGACTTAAAGTGGTATGAAATAAAATCTGAGCGCTTTGATTTGTTGCTTTACAAGATTCAGCGCTATATAAATTCCATACATCATCATCATCATCATATCTTGCAATGTTTTGATTAACACCCTATTTTCTCTTTTTATGACGTAAAAGTTACATGACATGAAAGAGCACAGTGTGTGTGAGGTTTGTGTGTGTGAGGTTTGTGTGGGGGGGGGGGGGGTTTGTTTGTTTTGTTTTTCCCCATACAGCATTATGTTAACATTGCAGTAGCCTAGAGCTGACATGGTTGTATTTGATGTATACATTTTTTTTGAGTGGTAAATGTTTTGAGAATGCAATAACTTGTGAGTATAGTAACTATTATGAAAATGCAAGAAAACCTAATGAGCATTAATGATTTCAAATGTTATGATTTATGTTGTGCTTGATGTTTGTATTTTGTAGGTGAGAAGGTGTTAACATATCAGGTATAGCTTCATCAATAACTTTGTTAATAGGTCTATTGTCTTTTTGTGGTACCCTGGGAAGTGGTTAAGGTGAACTGAGTTTTTGTTTTTAGCTGTGTTTTGTTTTGATTTGTTGGCATACGACAGTCTTTATATAGGCATGATGTTGGAATATGCTTATGCAAGAGTATACAGTTATGAGTGCACTCCAGGGTATTATGCCAAAGTCTTACCAAACTTATGTAAATTTTTTTCATCTTCAACTTTTCATCTTCAATATTTTGCCCCTCAATTGTGTATTGTGGCCAAAGGCCGATGTACATTAAACAATTTCAGAGTTCAGAGTTCTCTCTCTCCTCTCTCTCTTCTCTCTCTCTCTCTCTCTCTCTCCTCTCTCTCTCTCAATGGATCGAAAAAATCTCCTAACTCTATATCTCAAGAGCTGTTCATGGATTTTTCCCATTGTTCTCTATCTTTGTCTCTCTCTCCCTCTCTCCCCCCTCTCTGTCTCCCTCGCCCCTCCCCCCTCTCTCTCTCCCTCTCTCCCCCCTCTCTGTCTCTCTCTCTAAGGTTTAGAAAGGACTAAGGTGTTGAGGACACAGTCGGCCCTAATCGGGGTGTTTGTGGGAAAGAGACAGAGAGGGGCTAAACGGAAATTAGCAGGTTGTCTTTGGTTCCCACACAGCGTTCATCGGGCAGGGTTTTCATTTCCTTGTTGGGTTTAGTGCAGTGAATGCCTGCAGTGTGTGTGTGTGGGGGGGGGGGGGGGGGGGAGGGGAGGGGGATTGTGTGTGTGTGTGTTTGGGTGTGGGTGTGTTTGGGTGTGAGGTGTGGGTGTGGAGGGGGTGTTTGTGTGTGTTTGTGTGTGTGTGTGTGTGTTGTGTGTGTGTGTATGTGTGTGGGTGTAGGTGTGTGTGTGGGTGGATGTGGGTGTGTGTGGGGTGGGGGTGGGGGTGTGGGGGTGGTGGGGTGTGTGTGGGTGTGGGGTGTGTTGTGTGTGTGTGTGGTGGGTGGGTGGGTGTCTGTGTGGTGTGTGTGTGTGGGTGTGTGTGTGTGTGGTGTGGTGTTTGTGTGTGTGGTGTGGTGGTGTTTGGTGTGGTGTGTGTGTGTGTGTGTGTGGGTGTGTGTGTGTGTGGATGTGTGTTTGTGTGGTGTGTGTGTGTTGTGTGTGGTGTGGTGGTGTGTGGTGTGTGTGTGTGTGTGTGTGTGTGTGTGTGTGGGGTGTGTGTGTTGTGTTGTGGGTGTGTGTGGTGTGTGTGTGGTGGTGTGGGTTGGGTGTGGGTGTGTGTGTTGTGTGTGTTGTGGTGGTGGTGTGTGTGTGTTGTGTGTGTGTGTGTGTTGTGTGTGTGTTGTGTGTGTGGGTTGTTGGTGTGGTGTGTGGTGGGTGGATGTGGGTGTGTGTGGGTGGTGTGTTTGTGTGGGGTGGGTGGTTGGGGGGGTGTTGTGTGTGTGGGTGTGTGTTGTGATGGTGTGTGTGTGATGGGTGGGTGGGTGGGTGGTGTGTGTGTGTCTGTGTGTGGTGTGTGTGGTGTGTGGTGTGTGTGGTGTGTGGATGTGCGTTGTTGTGTGTGTGATGTGTGTGTGTGTGGAGTGTGTGTGTGTGTGGTGGGTGTGTGTGTGTGGGTGGTGTGGTGGTGGTGGATGTGTTGTGTGTGTGCTGTGGGTGGTGTGGCGGTGTGTGGTGTGTTTGGGGGATGCGTGTGTGGTGTGTTGTGTGTGTGTGTTGTGTGTGTTGTGATGTGTGTGGGTGTGTGTGTGTGGGTGGGGAGTGTGGTGTGGGGGTGTGGAGTGGTTTGTGTGTGTGTCTTGTGTTGTGCCTGCAGTGTGTGCGAGGGTTGTGGTGTGTGGGGCGGGGGGGGGTGTGGAGTTAGTGTGGATGGTGTGGGTGGATGTGGATGTGTGTTGTGCGTGTGGTGTGTGAATGAACCTGCACATGTGTGTTTGTTTGGCACAGCGTATTTCGGATAGGATCTGATTTCTTTCTCTGTTAAGTGCACTTCAGTATGTGCGTGGGGCGGTGGGGGGGGGGGGGAGGGGTGAACGGGAGAGTTTTGTTTGTAGGGGGGGGGGGAGTGGTTTTTGGGGTGTTGTATGTGGTGTGTGTGTGGGGTAAAATAGCGACACAGGAGAAATAAAGAGAAAATAACATAGTAAAAGAAAAGGCGGGACAGGAGGGAGAGAGAAAAAGAGACGGAGAGACAGAGGAGAGGAGAAGAGAGTGGTTGGAATTATTATGACCGTATACCGTGTAACTTTGCACATACTTGGGGTTTTTGCGCGTGTGCATCTGTACATGCATGCATGGGGTTTTAAGGTGCACTTGCGTACATGCACACGTGTTCTGTATTATTTTGGTATGTGAAGTATCTAGTCACGTTTTTGTGTGTGTGTGGGGGTTGTGTGTGTGTGTGTGGTGTGTGTGTGTTGTGTGTGTTGTTGTTGGTGTTTGCGCGGCGCCCGCGCGTTTCTTTCAACCAAACCAAAAAAAAACAAAAAGCCCCCCAGAAAAAACCCCAAAAGGCCCCACTGCACTGACCAACACAGTCCTCTCTTCTCCCCCCTCGCCTCTCTCTCTTCTCCATCTCCCTCCCCCCCTCTCCTCTCTCTCCCTCTCCCCCCCTCTTTTCCCCCATGTTCGCTGTGTTTGTCATGGGTCAGAGACAGGGCTGCCAAAACAGGCGCCTCCTGTTTCCAACCCTGCAACTTGTGTTGATTTCCACGCCAGTGCTATTCCCCCCGAGAGACTCAAGCATGGGCAATATTTGGGGAAATTTTATCTCCCAGTCAGTGCGAATTTAAAAAAACCGGTGATCCGTGGTCAAAGGGTAACCCCCTGTCTAGAAGCAAAAGGGTCCGGGTCGAAAGTGTGCGGTGGTTCGAACCCGTTTGGCCCGAAACTTTCCCCCACCTTTAAGGGGGTTTGGGGGCGCTAGTCTTTCGAATGAACATAAACCGGGGGTCCCGTGTGTTACACAAATTTTACCCCCAGTAAAAGAGCCCCCAGCAGCAAAGAGTTTCCCTGGCAAAAATTCTGTAGAAAAAAGCCCTCTGATGGGAAACAAATACAGTTGCAGCAAAAGCAAAAAAAAGGGTGGGGCTGCGTTGTGGGGACGCGCTGTCCTCGGGGAGACAGCCCCAATTTCACGAGGAAAACTGTGACTTAAGTGGCAGAATTTGTGTGTGTGGTGTGGGGTGTGTGTGTGTGTGTGTGTGTGTGTTGTGTTGTTGTGTGGGTGGTGGGGAATTGGTTTAAATTTGATAAAGAAGTGTTTTGTGTGTGTGTTTGCGTGTGTGTGGTGGTGTGTGTGTGTGTGTGTGGTTTGTGTGTTTGTGTTGTGGTGTGTGTGTGGTGTGTTGTGTTTTGGGGTGTGTGTGAGATTGGT
Source organism: Rapana venosa (assembly GCA_028751875.1). Classification (NCBI taxonomy): domain Eukaryota; kingdom Metazoa; phylum Mollusca; class Gastropoda; order Neogastropoda; family Muricidae; genus Rapana; species Rapana venosa. The sequence goes on along the minus strand of CM054167.1, from coordinate 34,376,072 downwards.
TAACTTTGATTCAAAAATTGGTTTTGTGTGTGTGTGTGTGCGTGTGTGTCGTTTTTGTGTGTGTGGTGGTTGGGTGTGTGTGGTGTGTGTTTGTTTGTGGGGGGTGTTTTTGTATCCGATATACGTGAATGTACATGCTTTTTTTTGTATCTATCTGTAGTGTGCGGGGCTTTGAACCTAATTCAAAAGAAAAATCACCAAAACATCCCCCAAGCACACAACAAAGGGCCCATGTTTTGCTTGTCTTGTTCCTGGGCAGAATACGGGGCTAAAAAGTCTGCCTGTGCTTCCCAAATGTCCTAACTTTGTGGTGAATGGCAATGGCCAGGTCTACGCCCCAAAAAGGGAATCAAGCAGCATTTTTTGGGAAAGTTAGCATTGGTGGAAAGTTTGGTTGTTTTTTTTATAAAGAAAAATCAATTTTTAAAAAATAAATTTTTCTCATAGATGCATAGTTTTGTGTGTGTGTGCGTGTGTCTACGTACATGCATGCGTGCCTGTCCCGATTCGGTGCTTATTTTCCTATCAAATCGTATTACTACAGTCCTCATTAAGAGATAGACCTTTCACATAAGAATAAACCAGATATAAAAATATGTCAGTCTGTTATTTTATCTCCAAGATATATGAAGCAGAGACACACTTTGTCAGGCAAGGGAACCTTGATATCTATGCAGTCATTTCTGCTGCTAAAATCTTTTTCTATTTTTCTGTCTGTCTGTCTGTCTGTCTGTCTGTCTCTGTCTGTCTGTCTGTCTGTCTGTCTGTCTGTCTGTCTGTCTGTCTCTCTCTCTCTCTCTCTCTCTCTCTCTCTCTCTCTCTCTCTCTCTCTGTGTCCGTTTGTGCATGCGTGCGCGCGCCCGCGTGTGTTGTGTGTGTGTGTACGTGTGTGTTTATTATTTTTTTTTTATTCTTTGATTTCGAGGATAATGGAATAAGCACTCATGTGCTTTTTTACATCCAGTCCCCGTGTGTATGCAGTTTTGTAAATTTTGTTATCCGTTCCCACCGGCACACGATGGCCTACTCTTTCGAAAAGCAGAACGGGTTTTAACGTATGCGCAAGATGTTCTGCGTGTGTCTGTGTGTTTGTGTGCGTGCGTGCGTGCGCGTGCGCGCTTGCGTGTGTGATCTTTTTCAATGTTGTGAGACTGGAAATCGAAGGGTTAATGATTTTTCTAGTGGGACATTGGACAGATGTGCTGTCATTGCAAATGTTCCTATCAACTGTCTCCTTTCTTGCTCACAGCAAACAAGAATGGAACCAGCCAGATAATCAACGACAGATTAGTTCATGATTTATGGGTTTGATGATTCAGAAATACTTGCAGGCACACACGCTACACGCACTCACATGCACGCACGTACACACACATGCACACTCACACACGCATGCATACACACTCATGGACTGGATGTAAACAAGCACGTGAGTGCTTATTCCTTTATCCTCGAAATTAAAGAATTTTCAAAAAAAACCACAGGCACGCATGCACACACACACACACACACATACACACAGAGGCATGCATGCGCGCGCGCGCACACACACACACACACAGAGGCACGCATGGACACTCGCACCCACCCATAGACACACACACCCTCACACAGAGAGAGACAGACAGACAGAGACAGAGACACAAAGACACACAGAGAGAAAGAGAGTTCATTTTTTGGTAAAGTCCATTTTTAAAGAATCTCTCTGAGTTCTTTGTTACAATCATTTTTTTCTTTCAAACATAAATTTACCTCTTTTGTTTGTTTTTTTAGAAATAGTAGCTCCGTGAAAACAAAACAGAACAAAAAGCAAACTCGGATACAAATTACGGAGAGACAGACAGAGACAGACAGACAGGGACAGAGTCAGAAAGAGAGACAGACAGACAGAGAGCCAGAGATAAAGAAAGAAAGAAAGAGACAGATAGATATAGACAGACAGGCAGAGAGATAGATAGAGAGAGAGATAGAGAGAGAGGGAGGGAGAGAGGGAGAGAGAGAGGGGAGAGAGATAGAGAGAGAGAGAGGGAGGGAGGGAGAGAGATAGAGAGAGAGAGGGAGGGAGGGAGGGAGAGAGAGAGAGAGAGAGAGAGAGAGAGAGAGAGGAGAGAGAGAGAGAAAAGAGAGAGATAGACAGACAGACAGACAGACAGACAGACAGACAGACAGAGAATGTGAGAGAGTGAGTGTATGATTCTTGTAAAAATATTTGTCTGTGTGTGAGTGTGTGTGTGTATGTGTATGCATGCGTGCGTGCGTGCGTGCATGCGTGTGTGTATGTGTGTGTGTTTGTGTGTGTGCATGTGTATCCTATTACACTTTCTCAGAGCAGCCTCCCCTTAAAGGCTGGTGCAGACGAACGCTGACAAAAAGGATGTCTCTGAAATCAAAACCAGACCCTGAAGTTCACAGGAGACCATTTCAGCTTTAGGAGGGAAACGAACTCCTCACTTTTCGCTTTCCAGATGGGTTCGTCCAATCCACACCACTGAACTACCGTGTGCGTTTGTGTGTGTGTGTGTGTGTGTGTGTGTGTGTGTGTGTTGTGTGTGTACGCGTGTGTGTGTGTGTGGTACGTGTGTGTACGTGTGTGTGTACGTGTGTGTGTGTGTGTGCGGGTGTGCTGTGTACGTGTACGCGGCGTACGTGCGTGTGTGTATATTTGTGTACGTGTGTGTGTGGGGGTTAGAGTCACAGAGGGGAGAAAGACAGACAGACAGACAGACAGTCAGAAAGACAGACGGACGGACGGACGGAGATGAGAGAAAGAGTGTGTATGTATGTGTGTGTGCGTGTGTATGTGTATGTGTGTATATATATGTGTGTGTGTGCGCGCGCGTGCGTGTGTGTCTGTGTGTATGTGTGTGTGTACGTGTACGTGCGCGCAAGTGTGTGTGTATGTTTGTGTGCGCGTGTGCGTGTGCGTGCGCGCGCGCGCGCGTGTGCGTATGTGTGTGTGTGTGTGTGTGTGTGTGTGTGTGTGTGAGTGTGTGTGTGTGGTGGTGTGTGTGTGTGTGTTTTAGAGTTACAGAGAGAACAAACAAGAGAAAGACAGACAGACAAACAGACGGAGGACGACAGAGTACAGAGAGAGGGGGAGAGAGAGAGAGAGAGAGAGAGGAGTGTGTGTGTGTTGTTTGTGTGTGTGTGGTGTGTGTGTGGTGTGTGGTGTGTGTGTGTGTGTGTGTGTGTGTGTTGTTGTTGTGTGTTTAGTTTATCTTTGTCTCAAATTCGGACTGCTCTCCCCTGAGAGAGCGAATGGCCACAAGAGCAACGCCACCTTATATATATCTTTTTTGGTGGTCTTTTCCTGTCTGCAACTATAATTGTTTCCCACCAGAGTAGCTTTTTTCTACAGAATTTCGCCAGAGACAACTCTCTTGTTACCGTGGGTTCTTTTACGTGCGCTAAATAATTTTGTGTAACACACGGGACCTCAGTTTATTGTCTCAACCGAAAGACCAGCACCCAGACCACCACTTATGGGGAGGGAGGTGGGGAGGTTCGGCCCAAACGGATATCAAACCACCACACATTCCGACCCGGGCTTTTCGCTTTCTAGGCAGGCGCGTTACCTCTAAACCACCGATCCGGCAAGTAAGTTCTAACACGCAAAAAGCATGTTTGCTTTGAAAAAGAGTTCATCAAGAATACCCTAGGCCCTAAAATTGATCCCAAAACTGCAGTCGCGCAGACGATGAAGTTTGCCGACTCTGATCAAAGACCCCGACGTGTTGAAGAGCAAAGTTCAGCTGGTTGGAGGAGATAACTGCTGGTCAGCACGATGGTTAAGTCCACTAGCACCGACACAGTCAAACTGTCATCAAAGACACCTCTGGGGAAAAGTTGCTTCCAAAGGAAACTTCAATAGTGACCCCACCCCACATCTCACCGTCCCTATTGCGTTCCCTTTCGGTCACGGGATAGCCTGGTGGTTAGAGTGGGGTCTTCGTGATCTGCTGACCCGGGTTCGAATCTCGTTCAAGAGGATTTTTCCTCCAGAGTTAACATCAGTGCCGACTCCTCTCTCCCCAAAAGTCTTTCGGATGTGACTAGAAACCGAGGCCCCGTGTGCAAACGCACGCAGAACATCTCGCGCACACGTTAAAATCCGTTCCGCTTTTCGTAAGAGTAGGCCATTGTGT
>CM054167.1:34346927-34366927 GCA_028751875.1 Rapana venosa | reverse complement strand
CTGTGAAGCAGGTATTTGCCAAAGCCTTGAAGGAACATTAGCTGGGTGCTTAACTGCCCTTTTCTGAAACAAAGAGAAAATCCTCGCGATTACGCTATGCCAGCCATAAAATGTCAAACACACCAAAACCCTTTTACGACAAACATTACTTTTCACTGGCTGCCTTCACCGTACCTCCACGCCATTAACCAATGAAATCGCTCCTTAGAACTCCACGTTATTGACCAATGAATGCACTCCGTACAAATCCCTGCCTCCGACCAAAGAATGACATCCTTACAGTCACTGCACAGCCTCGCTTTATTCATTCAGCCTTAATCGTCACTGATCTGATCACAATTCTACTGCTGACTGCCTACTTCATACGGTGAAAACCGACGAGCGGATCGACAACTGGGCACCAGGTAACAGAAGGTTGATACCCCCTAACCAGGTCAGACCGATAAGTCTTCCACCTCTCCAGACTAAGAGCCAAGACCAAAGTCCAGCTGAGGTGCCTGTGTGACCTCCTCTTTGCAGACGATGCAGCAGAAACTGCCCACTCAGCCGAGGACCTCCAGCAGCTCATGACTCGCTTCAGCGATGCCTGCCAAGACTGTGGGCTGACCAGTAGCTGGAAGAATACACGTCATGGGACAGGATGGTGACTCTCCTCCAGCCATAAGCACCGATGACCATGGCCAGTGTGATACAATACTTAATACCTAGATATCACACGAGTACCAAGGGAACAAGACAGCCAAGTGGTTAGATCATCGTGTCTGAGATGTGATGCTAACTGAGGCCACTGGTTCTTCACTATTAAAGCGTCCATCTAGAGAGATGTTTTTGGCTGGACTTGAGTGGAAAGAATTGCTACGGAAAGCAGAGGACCGCGCCTGGGGAGTGGAGGAAGCTGGCTGCAAAATCTTTTTTAGTGCCCACACATTCCACGTGACTACGGGATAGAATGCGAAAATTGTACTTACTTCTCTCTTCAGAAAGAAGACTTTTGGGAGAGACTATACTCTGAAGTCCCGTATTCAAATACACGCAGAGCCATTTGCACACACACTAAAAGCCGATAACGCTTTTTTCTGACAAAAACTGGCCAGGTATGACCGCTAGACTGGAAGACACGACCATACCCAGCATGCATCTTACAGCCTACAGAGACACGGGCTACGCCAGAATCAAAACTTCCTCACGCCTGAACATCTCAGTACAATGACTCTGAACGGAGTTAAGAGAAAAATCGAATTAACAAGATCCCGAAGTTGGAATGTGACTACCTATATGATTGGGAGAAGGGGGGGGGGGGGGTGGCATATACATAATTCTCGCCATTGGTGAACCTCGGAGCTCCAGCCCAGAAACGCAAAAGAGCCCGAAGTCGGAATGCGGCTACCTTAAACAAAAACTGTAGCATACGCAGCATCTCACCATTGGCGAACCACGGAGCTCTAGCTGAGGAACGTCCATCGAGAGAGGGGGTGGAATCACTGTGATAGAAAAGTAGTGACGGTGATAGGGATTTACGCTTGCTGCACCAAGTCCTCTGGCAGTTGGTGAGAACTGCCCTGTACCGCTGCCAAACGCCCGGACTGTCATTTTGACATGAAGGCTATTGACGTGCTGTGGCAATAGCTTTTCAGGAGAAATATTGCTTTATGTATAGGGCAGAAACGTGGAGTCGTGTGAAGCTGGCTTTATTAGTTTTGCGCAAGCACCGTTGTAAGTGCAGATATTGCTAGTTTTTCTGTCTGTCTGTCACTCTCGTCTGTCTGTCTCTGTCTGTCTCTCTCTCTCTCTGTCTGTGTCTGTCTCTCTCTCTCTTTGACTCTCTCTTATTGAATGTGCATAAACATGGTCCATGTTCTGATTGCAGGTATCATTTACAGTAGAAAGTGTGTGTGTGTGTGCGTGTGTGTGCGTGCGTGTGTGTGCGTGTGTGTGTGTGTGTGTGTGTGTGTGTGTGTGTGTGTGTGTGTGTGTGTGTGTGTGTGTGTGTGTGTGTGTGTGTGTGTGTGCACGCGTGCATGAGTGTATGCGTGTGTGAACGCTTGCGCATATGTGTGAGGAAGAAAGAAAGAGAGAAAGAGAGAGAGAGAGAGAGAGAGAGAGAGAGAGAGAGAAAGAGAGAGAGAGAGAGAGGGACAGAGAAAGAGAGAGAGAGAGTGTGTGTGTGTGTGTGTGGTGTGTGTGTGTGTGTGTGTGTGTGTGTGTGTGTGTGTGTGTGTGTGTGTGTGTGTGTGTGTTGTGAGTGAGTGAGTGAGTGAGTGAGTGAGTGAGTGTGTGTGTGTGTGTGTGTGTGTGTGTGTGTGTGTGTGTGTGTGTGTGTGTGTGTGTGTGTGGTGTGTGTGTGTGTTCAAATTCATTTAACGTCTTTTCACAGTTGTGATATTAGACGGGGGGGGGGGGGGGGGGCAGCAGGGAGGAGGGGGTATGAGTGTCAAGGGAGGAGGGGTGTAGTTGGTACTGTACAGAAGGAATTTCAGGGGATCAATGCATGCGAAATGATAAACAAAATTAAAAAATATAAAAAAAATAAAGAAAAACAACAACCAAAATTATAGAAAAAATCAAAAACAACACCGTTACATTACTAACCTATTGAACTACAATAAACAACAGGAAAATGCAATTCTAACAATTTCTAACAAAATCAGTAATTCCAATGAAAAATGTAAATAAAATTTCAACTACTGAATTTCACGTGAAAAAACCCAAACCTATCTTAATGTGTGTAACCCCTCCCCTGCCCTCAAAAGAAACCCAAGAAGCAGCCCCCCCCCCCCCCCCCACCCCCACCCCCCCACCCCACCCCTGGAAGAAAGCTCAACCCTTAAAACAAGAGCCAGAAACTCCCAACAACAGCCAAAACCCAGTTACAAACACAATATCTCTAGCCCCCTCCTATGACACAAACAAAATAAACAATAGGAATGCAACAACTGTGGATAATAATTTTTTTTTTTTTAAATCTAACAAGCTCGAAAAAATAATTTCTGTACTAGAGCGTCTTTAAAGTCCAAAGCAATCATAATAACAAACCAACTGGACTATGCATAAGCGATCTAAAAAAGTCGTACATAAGTGACAGACTGCTAAATATTGCTGATGGAGAGGATGCCATCAAAACGGGAATGTGCCCTTTTAAACTGCGACATGTTAATATATGATCTGCTGTTATATTATTACCGCATATGCAAAAGGCACTTCCAGCATATTTTGTCTTGAAGCAATTCAGTTTCCATCTACAAGCTAAGGAAACAATCTGCTTTGAACAGTATACATCATGTTCTCGTATTTTGACGAAAGACTCAAATTTACCTAATTCTTTGTGTGCGTCTAGACAACCAAGTCTCCTTTCCTCACACTGAAAGAACTTTTGTTGTGATTGTATTACAATATGATAACACTCTTGCAATGAAAAGGGGAGTACTAATTGTGTCACTTCTGATAAACCCTTCGCTCCTTTTTTTGCAAGAATGTCAACTTTTTCATTGTAGTAAAAAACACTGTGCGATGGAATCCAACAGAAAGTTATTTCTGAGCCGTTTAATGATAAAAGATGAATCAAATGGCATATTTCGATGACGACTTCAGATCTAACCTTTGTTCGCAAAGAATTAATTGCATAAATTACTGATTTGGAGTCTACACAAAAAAGTATTTGAAAGATTGTTTTAGGAAAACTGGTGAGAAAATTTAGGGCCATCAATATTGCGATTAGTTCTGCTGAAAATATTGGTATACCTTCTCCAAGATGAAAGTGGTTTTCAGTTTTTAGATCTGGTATGATATAAGCAGCACCAGCCTTATTATCTAATACTGAGCCATCTTTGTATACTTTTAAGTGATTAGGATATTTTTCTTCCAAGTGAATTTTGGCATGAGAAGATACTAAATTGATGTTGACCTTTTTCGATAGATCAATATAATTGATGTCAAACCTTGCTCGTTTGAGTTCCCAGAATGGAAAAGGGGGGTAATACATCCAGTTGTGCTACATTTTCTGTTGGCTCCAACCCAGCGTTTGTAAAAATGTTTGATGTGTATGTTCTCAATGTAGTTTGTGATGATAAAGATTTAGCTCTCTTTGGAAAATCGGTGTCAGACTTGTGTGTGTGTGTGTGTGTGTGTGTGTGTGTGTGTGTGTGTGTGTGTGTGTGTGTGTGTGTGTGTGTGTGTGTGTGTGTGTGTGTGTGTGTGTGTGCGTGCGTGCGTGCATGTATGTATGTGTGTGTGTGGTTTTTCATTAGTTCGTTTTCTTTTGGATTTTTTTTAAAGATCCGTCTAAAAAAATGTTCACTCTTGAAGATATACTAGACTTCAACAAAAACTTGACTTATATATTCTATTTTTTAAAAACCCACCAACTAAATAACTAAAACAACTTCGCGTGTCAGCATCACCGTATACAAATTTCGCCGCCACACCCAATGACACCAACATGATCCTCCTTCATCATTTGTTCCAACAACGTCATGGAAAATAAGTCCTACAACAGCCAACATGACTAGCAGACCTGGCTGGGCATTACCTCAGCAATACCACAGAACTCTGGTCTGCGAGTGATTCCACTTGCACAATCACCTGATCAGAGGTATAATGCCACACTCTTTGTTTTGATCAGTTCAAGGCGGGGCTGAGTGTGTGTGTGTGTGTGTGTGTGTGTGTGTGTGTGTGTGTGTGTGTGTGTGTGTGTGTGTGTGTGTGTGTGTGTGTGTGGGAGGGGAAGGGGGGAGGATGGGGGGTCGGGGTGTGTGTGTGTGTGTAGTGTGTGTGTGTGTGTGTGTAGTGTGTGTGTGTGTGTGTGTGTGTGTGTGTGTGTGTGTGTGTGTGTGTGTGTGTGGTTGTGTGTGTGTGTGTGTGTATGTGTGTGTGTGTGTGTGTGTGTGTGTGTGTATGTGTGAGGGGAAGGGGAAGGATGGGGGTCGGGGTGTGTGTGTGTGTAGTGTGTGTGTGTATGTGTGTGTGTGTCTGTGTGTGTGTGTGTGTCTGTGTGTGTGTGTGTGTGTCTGTGTGTGTATGTGTGTGTGTGTGTGTGGTATGTGTGTGTGGTGTGTGTGTGTGTGTGTGTGTGTGTGTGTGGTATGTGTGTGTGTGTGTGTGTTTGTGTGTGCGCGTGCTGAAGGAAGGGGGGCAAATCTGTGGATATGCATACACTTGAGACTGGTTGAGAGAGAGAAAGAGAAACAGAGAGAGAGAAACAGAGACAGACAGACAGAGAAGGTGGTGAAAGAGAGTAAGAGGCAGACAGACAGGTAGACAGAAAGACAGGCCAAAGAGACAGCACAAATAGGAACATAGACAGAAAAATACAATAGAGAGAGAAAGAGAAAGAGAGACAGACAGACAGACAGACACACAGACAGACAGACAGAGAGAGGGAAAGACAGACAGAGAGAGACACAGAGAGAGACAGAGACAAACAGAGAGACAGAGAGAGACACAGAGAGACATAGTCAGAGAGAGTGAGAGAGAGACAAAGAGAGAGAGAGAACACGTGAATGAACCACTGAATGAATAAAACTTATCAATAAAGCAGTGAATGAATGAATTACTGAATGAATCAATCAAACAATCAATCAGTCAATCAATCAATAAACACTAGAGGTAAACACATACCACGTTATGAGCTGTTTTTGTGCACAAATTGCCAATCAAGCCACTGCATGCAATTTCCCCTTTGTTTTTATTTATTTATTTTTGCTTTCCAGAAAAATGCCAATTAATCCATGAATGGACTTTTTTCCCCTTTGGCGTTTTGTTTTCCCTTCAAGGAAATTGCCAATTACACACTCAATGTAAGTGAAGGGATTTTTTTGTCCATATTTTGGGTGGTGGGTTTTTTTCCCTTTGAAGAAATCCCTTGTTAAATTTTGGTAAAACACAAAAATAGCGTCACGCATACAAACTGCTCCTTCGTTAATTTTTCGTTTAAACATTTTTTCTACTTTTTTTTTTTTTGTGAGGGGGTCGTTGTTGGCTCAAGGCAGCATTTTAAAATTTGGTGGGTTTTTTTTTTAATTCTCCATGCTTCACGAGACTTGTTGTGTAGTGTGGTTGTTTATGTGATTATTTATTTATTTATCTACTGATCTATTTATTTGTTTATTCTTTTATTTTGAGGATTGTTTATTTTGTTCATTTACTTATATGTTTGGGTTTTTTTATTTTGAAGATAATGGTATAAGCGCTGAAGTTGCTTTCTTCTAAATCCTGTTCCCGTGTGTATGCGGTTTTGTAAATGTCATCCATTCCCACCGGCACACAATGGCCTACTTTTCCAAAAAGAGGAACAGGTTTTAACGTAGTAGTAGTGTATTGTAGTGCAGTGTAGTGTAGTGCAGCGTAGTATAGTGTAGTGGAGAGTAGTACAGTGTAGAGTAATATAGTGTAGTGTAGTATAGTGTAGTATAGTGTAGTATAGTGTAGTGTAGTGCAGTGCAGTGCAGTGTAGTGTAGTGCAGTGCAGTGTAAAGTAGAGTAGTGCAGTGTAGTGTAGTGTAGTGTAGTATAGTATAGTATAGTATAGTGTAGTGTAGTGCAGTGCAGTGCAGTGCAGTGCAGTGCAGTGCAGTGCAGTGCAGTGCAGTGTAGTGTAGTGTAGTGTAGTGTAGTGTAGTGTGGTGTAGTGCAGTGCAGTGCAGTGTAGTGTAGTGTAGTGCAGTGTAGTGTAGTTTAGTGTTTTCGTTGCAATAAACAGTGTCCCGTTGCGTCGTGTCTTTTGCACTAAATTGCATAATCTTTTATGATGTTCTGTTTTGCTGTCCTGTATTATTCAGTATTTTAATGTGCTGTATTGTGTTGTATTGTTTTGTATTGTAGTGTGATGTGTATAGTGTATTGCACAAGACTGTAGTGTATTGTTGTGTTTTGGAATTCATGTATGTAATGATTGCACTCTCTGCTTTTAAGCATTGTGTTATTATGATGGCATTGTCATTCCTAGCAAATACGCAATGCTAGAATAGATCATTAGCCCCACGACATTTCAACCCAATCACATGTGTGTGAATGTGTGTGTGTGAGAGAGAGAGAGAGAGAGTGCGAGAGAGAGAGCGCGCGCACGCGCGTGCGTGCGTGCGTGCGTGTGTGTGTGTGTGTGTGCGCGTGCGAGTGTGTGTGTGAGAGAGAGAGAGCGTGCGCGCGCGCGTGTGTGTGTGTGTGTGCGTGTGTGTGAGAGAGAGAGTGTGTGTGTGTGTGTGTGTCTGTGTGTCTGTCTCTCTCTCTCTCTCTCTCTCTCTCTCTCTCTCTCTCTCTCTCTCTCTCTCTCTCTCTCTCTGGGGGTGCGAGAGAGAAAAGAGAGAGAAAAAGAGAGAAAGTGTGTGTGTGTGTGTGTGTGTGTGTTGTGTGTGCGTGCGCGCGCGCGCGCGCGAGTGCGTGTGTTTGTGTGTCTGTCTGTCTGTGTGTCCGTGTGTGTGTTTGTGCGCGCGCGCGCGCGTGTCTGTCCGTGTGTACGTGTGTGTGTGTGTCCGTCGGTATGTGTGTGTGCGCGTGCGCGCACGTGTGTGTATGTGTGTGTTGCCTGCGTGTGACTGTGCACATGCCTGCACACGCACGCACATGTGTGTATACTTGGTTTCTATATTTCTACTTTTATTTGGTGGGGAAGGGGGGTAGGCATAAATTTGTCCAAGACAGATATTTCTTCTTATCGTGAGTCTCCCACGTGCTGTAAATACACACCACAATGGGTTTCTTATTCAGTTAAAAAATATATGCATCAATACCATCAATTACTAGATGTCAATGTGGTCCACAGTACCTACTCTCGGTGCCATTCCAATCACAAAATGCTGCTATCTTGCCCTGTGGACAGGGCTAGGGGTGTTCCAGTCAGGTCTCTCTATTCCACCCTAAGGCAGCGGGAACAATGTGTCCGTTTCCTCACAGCCAGTATCGATTCCGTGTAATTATATTGATTGATGGCATAACAGTCTGTCGATAACTCTCTCTTTGTCTGTCTGTCGGTCTGTCTATCTGTCTCTCTCGTGTATTGTGGCCTAAGGCCGGTGTATGATTTCAGAGTTCAAGAGTTCTCTCTCTCTCTCTCTCTCTCTCTCTCTCTCTCTCTCTCTCTCTCTCTCTCTCTCTCTCTCTCTCTCTCTCTCTCTCTCTCTCGCTCGCTCTCTGCCTGTCTGTCTGTCTCTCTCCCTCTTTCTCTCTCGCTCTCTCTCTCTCTCTCTCTCTCTCTCTCTCTCTCTCTCTCTCTCTCTCTCTCTCTCTCTCTCTCTGTGTGTGTGCTTATTTTTCTGTTCTTCTCGTCTCCTCTTTTTCACAATGGCCTGAAAAAAATTAAACAGAAAAGCATTTAAATATTGAATACTTACATACACACACACACACACACACACACACACACACACACACACACACACACACACACACACACCCTCAAAATACACCAAACACACATACTCTCTCTCACACACACACACACACACAAAATACACATACACATAAACAAACACACAAAATACCATTGACGAAGTTTTGAACAATGTAAAGCTAACGTTTGACATTGCTAAAGGTTTATTCTTAAGTCCTATAGGGCACTTATTGTAGTTGTAGTTCTCTTCGAGTTTCATTTTTTAAATGTTCATGATCTGTTTATGTTAAGAATACTATTTGTGTATTTCCCTTGTTATTACTCTTTATTACACACACACACACACACACACACACACACACACACACACACTTATACACACCCATGCACCACCACACAGAGTAGATCTATCTATCTATCTATCTCTTTCATTCAGTCTCCTATTTTAGGGCCGTCTGGTATCCCTTAAAGTGGAAAGACGTAAAAATTGAAGACTTACTTATTTACACAAAATACACATACAATACAAACACACAAACACACACTCACAACCCTCTACACACACACACACACACACACACACACACACACACACACACACACACACACACACACACACACAAACACACACTCACAACCCTCCACACACACACACACACACACACAACACACACACACACACACACACACACACACACACACACACACACACACACACACGTTTTTTCCAAGATTAAGCAAGATATCGACTACCAACTTTTCTCTCTTTTTTCCTTTTAAATCTCAACCTCTGTCTCAATCTATAAAAACTGGAAGGTTAACTATTTCATTCTCATCACCATCATGACTCATGCACTGCGCTGAGAGGTGTTTTACGGGGAAGGGGGGGGAGAAGGAGAGAGGGGGGTGCTGGTGAGGAAGATTTATGATTTGGATTTTCTGTGAGCTTCTCCGAGTGTGTGAGTGGTTTGTTGTAACATGTAGTGCTTCTGTTCTTGACAGCGAGGCGCAGACAGATGGATAGAGAGAGGCAAAGACATACAAGAGAGAGATATACGGAATGAATGAATGAATGAATGAATGAATGAGTCGATGTGTCAATGAATGAATGGGTCAATGAAAGAAAGAAAGAAGAAATGAATGAATGAATGATTATAATTTTTCAAGGGTCCATCATCATCATCAATGCCTTTGTGCCTTGGCAGCAACAAATGTTCTCCACTCCTGTCTGTCCTGGGCCAGCTTCCGAATGGTTCCCTAGGTATGTTGGAAGGTCTTCAGGTTACAGAGTAAGTATTCATTTGCTTTTTTTCATCTGGGCCTTGCCCTAATTATAGACAGAGAGAGAGAGAGAGAGAGAGAGAGAGAGAGAGAGAGACAGACAGAAGACAGACAGACAGACAGACAGACAGACAGACAGATGGCGAAAGATAGAAACAAAGAGAGGAAAAGAAAGAAAGAAAGAAAGAAGAAGAGAGAGAGAGAGAGAGAGAGAGAGAGAGAGAGAGAGAGAGAGAGAGAGAGAGAGAGAGAGAGAGAGAGCGAGAGAGAGAGAGAAAGAAAGAAAGAAAGGGAAAGAAAGAAAGAGAGAGAGTCTATTTGTGTGTGTACGTCTCTCTCTCCCCTTCACCCCCCCCCCCCTCCTCTCTCTCTCCCCTCTCTCTCTCTCTCTCTCTCAAGAATACTCTCTCATACTTCTTCTCGCACCTCTCTGTGTCTACACGCTGGATTTCCGTTTATCGTTTCTCCCCGAGAGATTAGGAGTGTACTGACTGCAATTATAAACCATTTGTTTTTTATTTCTCGCGACTCTCTGTGATCTCCTAGACCTGGGAGAGGTTCCGCTGAACTGCGATGATTCATACACGAGCACTGAGAGATGTAGGGGAGAGGGGAGGTATCAGTGGGAATGAATTAGATTGGGTTCTGGTAAAGTTCTCGAGCTTTGATGCATCGCGCTTATGGAATGATTCTGAGAGAGGGAGAGAGGGAAGAGAGGGGAAGAGAGGGGAGAGGGGGAGGATGAGAATGAGAGGGGAAGGTAAAGAAGAGAGAGGGAAGACAAGAGAGAGGGGAGAGAGAGAGGGGGAGAGAGGGGGGGGAGAGAGGGAAGAGGAGAGATGAGATGAGTTTGGAAAGATGAGTGGAAGAGAGAGGAGATGGAGATGATTGAGAGAGAGGAGAGAGAGGAGGAGAGAGAGAGGGAGAGAGAGGAGAGGGAGAGAGAGGTATCCGTGAACATGAATTATGATTTAGCTTTCTGGTAAAGTTCTCGAGCTTTGTGAAGGCAGTTGCTGCTATGGAATGATCGAGAGAGGGAGGGAGAGAGAGGGAAGAGAGGAGGTAGAGAGAGAGAGGGGAGAGAGAGAGAGAGAGAGAGAGGGAGAGAGAGAGGGAGAGAGAGAGGGGAGGGAGGGATGGAGAGAGAGGGGGGAGAGAGGGGAAGAGAGATAGAAGGAAAGGGAGAGAGACGAAGAAAGACAGGAGAGAGGACAAGAGAGAGGGGGAGGGAGAGAGAGACGAAGAGAGAGAGAGAGAGGGGGAAGTTGAAAGGGAGAGAAGGAAGGGGAGGGAAGAGGACACGAGAGACAGAGAGAGGGAGAGGGAAGGAGGAGGAGGAAAGAGGAGAGAGGGAGGGAGGGGAAGAGAGAGAGAGGGGAGGAAGAGAAGAGATAGGAGAGTGAGAGAGAGAGAGACAGACAGACAGACAGACAGACAGACAGACAATTTCCAGATTTATTCATAGGTAGGTATTGCTGCTATCCTTTTGAATGGAGGAGAAGGAATACATTCGCTGTGTGAATACATGCTACACAATACCACCACACCAAACGATAAGCAAAAGAATGACTGCAATGGAAGTGTAATGAAATGCAATACTAGGAGTTTCGGGGTAGGTAGATAGATATATGTCAGGTCAAAAATACTTGAACCATCTCTTGAAGGCAAATAACAAACTCTGATTTACTGACGTTGAGATTTCAAACAGAAAATAATGTTCGGAACGCTGAAATCCACAGAGAGATCTAAGGAATAGCCTGGTGGTTAGGGTGATGGATACTGCGCCCGTGATCTCCTGACCCGGGTTCGAACCTCGTTCAAGCATCCATGTACACTTTTTACATCCAGTCCCCATGTGCAGTTTTGTCAAGTTTGTCATCCGTTCCCACCCGCACAGAAAATCCTTGTCCTCCCAAAGGCCAAACAAGGTTTAACGTGTGCGCAAGATGTTCTGCGCGCGTTCGCACACGGGGCTTCGGTTCATAGTCTCATCTGAAAGACTTTCAGGGGAGTGGAGTTGGCACTGATGTTAACTCCAGAGGAAAAATCTCTCATGGTTGTAGTTTAAACCTGGGCTCGAACCCGGGTCGTAAGATCGCGAGCGTAAAACTCAACGCTCTTACCAGCCGTCGATCTTTCACTATTTCTGGTCCATCTATCTGGAATGACCGCCCTCTCTCCCTTCGCCAAAATCCTTCATTTGACACTTTCAAATCCAGCCTAAAGACACTTATGTCCTACCTAGGATTTTCCTCTATCATTACATCTCACATCTGTCCTGTCCCTACTTTCAGTCTCCTCCATCTCCATCACCTTACCGTAGCGCGCGCGCGCGTGCGCGCGCGCGCGTGTGTGTGTGTGTGTGTGTGTGTGTGTGTGTGTGTGTGTGTGTGTGTGTGTGTGTGTGTGTGTGTGTGTTTGTTTGTTTGTTTGTGTTTGTGTGGGGGGTGTTTTTTAAAGTTACTTTATTTTATTCTGTTCGTTTACATCGTGGATAATGGAAAACGCACTCATGTGCTTTTTTACATCCAGTCCCCGTGTGTATGCGGTTTTGTCTATTCTGTCACCTGTTCCCACCGGCTCACAATGGTCTACTCTTCCGAAAAGCGGAACAGGATTTAACGTGTGCGCAAGATGTTCTGCGTGCGTTCGCACACGGGGCCTCGGTTTATAGTCGAATCTGAAGGACTTTAGGGGAGAGTGGAGTCTGCAATGATGTTAACTCCAGGGGAAAATATCCCCTAGAACGGGAATCGAACCCGGGTCGTCAGATTGCGAGCAAGGGGATATGTGTGTGTGTGTGTGTGTGTGTGTGTGTGTGTGTGTGTGTGTGTGTGTGTGTGTGTGTGTGTGTGTGTGTAAATGTATGATTTATTATTATTGTGAATGAATGGTTGCATGCGCGAGAATGACTTGACTGCAAGCACTTTGTTTGCTTTACGAGATAAAATAATCATTATTATTATTGTTATTATTATTATTGCCAGCATTAGTATTATTATTCTTATTCTTACTATTATTATTATTATTATCAGCATTATTATTATCATTATTATTATCATTATTATTATTATTATAACCACTAGGCTATCTCGTCCCCAAAAAGAAAAGAAAAACTGAAAAATCAGGGGGGAAAACACCCTAACAACAGACAAAACGAAAACAGAAAAACAAACAAATAAACAAGTAGAAAAAGAAGAAATCAAAACATTTTCCTTTTCAAAAGACAGACGAGAACATTCAAAATTGAGCCCAAATCTAACAGACAGAAACAAAGCCAATAAACGTTGCTCCGGCTCTATGATTGCCACGAAAACAGAAGCCAGTACATCTTACGTCAGTTCTAGATATCGTCTGCTAAAAAAACAAAAAACCCGATAAATATGAAACAGAAAAAACCCGTGAGTATTGAGGTTACATTTACTTTTTTTTCTAAAACTGTGTACGTGAAAAGAAAAAAAGAAAAGAAAAAGAGAGAGAAATCAGAGAGAGAAAAAAGTTTTACAAGAAAAAAAAACAAGAAACAAAGAAAAAGAAAACAAGCAAAACAAAACAAAAAGAAAAATAACGAGAGAAAAAAAGTTTTACAAGACGAAAGAAGAAAAAGAAAACAGAAAAGAAAAAAACAAAGAAAACTAAAGCAAGCAAAAGAGAAAAAGAAAAACAACAGAACTCAAAGAGAAAGACAGATGCAAAGGAAAAAGAGAACAAGGACGAAAGAGAGAAGAAGAAAAAGTGAAAGTGAATGACGTATAAAAAAAAACCGAAGAATTTAAGAGGAAAACAAGAAAAGAAAGAAAAAGTAAGAAAAGACACACCCCCCCCCCCCCCCAAAAAAAAAAACAACAACAAGAAAAGTGGTAAGAGAAACTGTTGGAAAGAAAGAAGAAAAAAGATACACAGTTAGAATAAACAAATATAAAAAGGAAAGATTAAAAACAAATCATGAGAAAACAAAAAGAAACAAAAGAAAGAAGTAGAAAAGAAGTAACAGAATGAATGAGTGAATGAATGAATGAATGAATGGAAGAAAAGAAACAAAGGATGAATGAATGAATGAATGAATGAATGAATGAATGAATTTATATTTTAAAAAAAGATGGACATTAACGATGAATGAAAGACTGAATAAATGCTTGAATGAATGAATGAATGAATGAATGAATGAATGAATGAAAAGGAAAAAACCAAGAGGAGTAAGCAAAATAATAAAATAAGACGCTAACATCCCTTTAAATAAAGCGTCCTTATTTAAAAAGAAACAAAAGAAAACAGAAAGAAGGAAGAAAAAGAAAAATATCACAGAAAAACAACATAAAAAATAGCAAAGAGAAAATATGAACACGACATATTCTTTACGCTGTTTTCTTCATAGCAAAGGATACCGGGAGGGGGGGGGGTAAGAATAAGTTCCTATCTTTGAAAAAAATCAGAAAGAAAAACAGAAAACGAAAAAGGTGAAAAACAGACAAACACAGAAATAGAAAAAAAACAAAGAGAAAAGAAAGAAAAAGGCTTGCTCAAACGTTAAATCCTGTTCCGCTTTTCGTAAGAGTAGGCCATAGTGTGCCGGTGGGAACAGATGACCGATTTTATAAAACCGCATACACACGGGGACTGGATGTAAAAAGCACATAAAGTGCTTATTGTATTATTCTCGACATAAACGATTTTTAAAAAATAATTTAATTTAAATAACAAAACTCATTTTCCCACAACAAAGGGTACCCGTGGGGGCGGGGGGGGGGGGGGGGGGGGGGGTGGAGGGCGAGGGGGGGGGTGAAACTAGCCATATCTTTAAACTACATCATATCCCGAAGATGGAATATGGCTACCTTAATTGTGGGCGAAAACGGTCACATACGAAACTACTCTTACCGTTGGTAAAACTCAGAGCTCTAACCAACTAAGGAGAAAATAACAACCTGACACAGCAGATGATAATCTGCCAACATCCAAGGAACCACCACCCAAAGAAAGACAGACAGACAGACAGACAGACAGACAGACAGACAGACAGAAAGAAAGAAAAAAGAAAGACAGACAGAAACACAGAAAGAAAGAAAGGATGGATGGAAGGACGGAAGAGAAAGAGAAAGAAAGAGAGAGTGAAAGAAGAAGAAAGAAAGAAAGAAAGAAAGAAAGGATGGATGGATGAAAGGAAGGAAGAGAAGAAAGAAAGAAAGAAAGAAAGAAGAAGAAAGAAAGAAAGAAAAGAAAGAGAAAGAAAAGAAAGAAAGAAAAGGAAGGAAGGAAGGAAGAGAGAAAGAAAGAAAGAAAGAAAAGATGGATGGATAGAAGGAAGGAAGAGAGGAGAGAAAGAGAGAGTGAAAGAAAGAAAGAAAAAAAAGAAAGAAAAAAGAATGGAAGGAAGGAAAGGAAGAAAAGAAAGAAGGGTGAAAGGAAGGAAGGAAGAGAGATTGAAAGAAAGAGAGAAAGAATGACAGACAGACAGAAAAGAGAGAAAGAAGAAGAAGAAAGAAAAGAAAGAAAAAGAAAGAAAGAAAGAAAGAAAGAAAGAGAGGATGAAGGAGAAAGAAAGAAAGAAAAGAAAGAAGAAGAAAGAAAGGATGGAATGAAAGGACGGAAGAGAAATGAAGGAAAGAGGAGTGAAAGGAAAGGATGAAGAGGGAAGGAAAGGATGAGGAAAGGATGGATGGATGGATGGATGGATGGATGGATGGAAGGATGGATATAATGGAGGATGGAAGGATAGATGGATGGATGGATGGAAAGGATGAAAAAGAAGGAGGATGGAAGGGATGGTTGGATGGATGGGATGGAAGGAAGGAAGAGAGGAAAGAAACAAAGAAAGATTGAAGAGAAAGAAAGAAGGAAGGAAGAAAGAAAAGAAGATGGATGGAAGGAAGGAATAGACAAGAAAGAAAGAAAGAAAGAAAGAAAGAAGGAAGGAAAGAAGGATGGAGGGAAGGAAGGAAGAGAGAAAGAAAGAGAGAGTGAAAGAAAAAGAAGAAAGAAAGAAAGAAAGGATGGAGATGGAAAGAAGGAAGAGAGAAAGAGAAGAAAGAAGAGAGAGTGGGTGAAAGAAAGAATGGAAGGAAGGAAGAAGGAAAGAAGGAAAAAAGAAGCAAGGATGGATGGAAGGAAGGAAAGATGAAGGAAAGAAAGAAAGAAAGAAGAAAGAAAGTGTCAGAGAATGAAAGAAGCAAAAGATGTGAGAGAAGAGAAGAAGAGAGAGAGAAGAGAAAGAGATGAGATGAATTAGAGAGAGATCGTGGGAGAGTGAGAGGAGAGAGAGAGAAAGAAGAGAGAGGAGAAGAAAAGAAAGCTAACGAGTAAACACAGGAAGACAAATACAACAATAAAAGGAACAGAAATACCAAAAATGCCAATAAAAAGAAGACAGTTCCACAAATTGAAACGGACACCGCCACAAAACTATGTTCAGAGAAACAAAGACAAGAAAGAAAGAAAACACAAACATAACTTTACATTAAATCCCCAAATCCCCCCGTGGGGATGCCTGGGGGGGAGGGGGGGGGGCTGTTAGTATAAATAGCATCCCCACCTTCTGGAAATTCTGCGCTAGGAATTCCCTCTTTTCTATCCCTCTCTCTGTTTCTGCCTTGTTCTTTATCTCCACGTCACCTCCTTCTTGTCTATTTTCTGCTTTCTTGGTTTATTCCCTGCCTTTTTTTCAGAAAAACCATACAATTCTCTGTTATGCCGAAGTCATAAGAGAGACAGAGAGAAACAGGAGCACGTGGGAGTACGGCTGCCTGTATCGCGAGATAAAATATATCACCTTTACCGCGAGACATCCATCCATCCATCCATCCATCCATCCATCCTCCCCCCCCCCACACACACACACACACATACACACATACATACATACATACATACATACATACATACATACATACATACATATCAGTTTGCCCCTACCAAAAACTTAACGTAAGCTAGGTGCCTGCATTAAAATTTTGTTATGCTTAAAAACGTTATGTTGATCTTACCTTCAGCCATGACAAACTCTTGGCAAAACATTCTATAGGTAAAAAGGTAAAGGAGTCCCATAACCTATAAGGTCGTAGGGGAGCGAGGCATCAGAAACCTCACTTCTCAAAGGGCCAGCATATTGAGGGCGGCGCCCATCTTCTCTCCCTCGCTGCTTTACCTTCCCTGACCCTAAAGAGGGCAGGTACCCATTTACAGCTGGGTGAACTGGGGGAACTGTACTGAAGCCAAGGCGCGCAAACGGTCACCCATCCAAGTGGTAACCACGCTCGACGCTGCTTAACTTGGCTGGGGGAAAGCGAGTGCTCCGACCACTGAGCTATGCCGTCCCCGGGTCAGAGTACGGTTGCCCATATCACAAGGTAAATTACCAGATAAAAACAAACAGAAAAGAAATCTGAGAGAAAATAAAATAAAAGGTACTGTAGAATTGACAGATAGGACAGGCAGACCGACATGTTTACAGGCAGACAGACAGACAGACAGAAAGAAAGAAGAAAGAAAGAAAGAAGAAAGAAAGCAAGAAAGAAAGCAAGAAAGAAAGAAAGAAAGAGAGGGAGGAGGGAGGGAGGGAAGGAAGGAAGAAGGAAGAAGAAGGAAGGAAGGAAGGAAGGAAGGAAGGAAGGAAGAAAAGAAAGAAAGAACCACCAAAGATAGAAAGAAAGAAAGACAGACAGACAGAAAGAAAAAAGGAAGGAAGAAAGGGAAGGAAGGAAGAAAGAAAAGGGGAAAAAAGAAAAACGAAATGGAAAGAAAATATGTTTAAGAATTTAAAAAAGACTAATAACAGAAAAAGAATAAAATAACACCCCCAAAAAATTTAAGACAAAAAGGAAAAAACAAAATCAAAGAAACAAAAAACCCCAGAAATTAAGAACGAAAAGAAAAGAACAAAACACAAACCAACCTACAAAACAAACCCAAAAAATAGACCGAAAGAAAAAATAATGGAGAAAAATATAATACACGCTTCTACACCAATTTGCATTTAAAGCAGGATTTATCACATCCCAAGTCAATTCTGAACAGCTTGCAAACGTGAAACAAAACACACACACACACACACAAAACAATCTACTGTGCGCGGCCCATTTTTTCCCATCATTTTCATAAATTGTGTGAAAAAACAGAAAAAAACAACAGGCAAAGATTGGCAGCAAAAAAGAAAAAAGAAAACAGAAGGACAACAAAACAGAAAACAAAACCAGAAGAAAAAACTGAAAGACGATATTAAAGGACAAGTGAAACCAAAAACTTAACGTACTTTTTATTTATTTATTTTATTCTATTCTTTTATATCGAGGATAATGGAATAAGCACTTATGTTCTTGTTTTTACATCCAGTCCCCGTGTGTATGCGGTTTTGTCAATTCTGTCATCTGTTCCCACCGGCACAACATGGCCTACTCTTACGAAAAGCGGAACAGGGTTTAATGTATGCGCAAGATGTTCTGCGTGCGTTCGCACACGGGACCTCGGTTTATAGTCTCATCCGAAGGACTTTTGGGGAGAGTGAAGTCTGCACTGATTTAACTCCAGGGAAAAAAATATCCCCTTGAACAGGAATCGAACTTGGGTCGTCAGATTGCGAGCGCAATGTTCTAACCACTAGGCTATCCCGTCCCCCGTTTTGCTTTGTTTCTCTTCTTTTTCCCCCCTCTTTTTCTCTCTTTCTTTTTTCTGTTTTTCCCATCTCAACAAGCTATCTAAGGTAAAGGTACAGGTGTCCCATAACCATATTACCTTCAAATCCAGCCTCAAAACACACTTATTTCCTACCTGAGACTTTCCCCTCATTATCTATCCATAATTTTCAACAGCAACCTTCACCTCCTAAGTGTGTTCGCGAGTGAGTGAGTGAGTGAGTGAGTGAGTGAGTGAGTGTGTGTGTGTGGTGTGTGGTGTGTGTGTGTGTGTGTGTGTGTGTGTGTGAGTGTGTGTGTGTGTGTGGTGTGTGTGTGTGTGGTGTGTGGTGTGTGTGTGTGTGTGTGTGTGTGTGTGTGTGTGTGTGTGTGTGTGTGTGTGTGTGTGTGTGTGTGTGCGCGTGTGCGTGCGTACGTGCGTGCGTGCGCATGGATTTGAAATCTGTTGTTCATTATGTTTAAAGAGAGTTGCATGCGTGTAAATGATTCGAGTGCAAGCGCTTCGATTTGTTTGTTTTTACAAGATTCAGCGCTGTATAAATTCCATATTATTTTTACAATCATTATTGTTATTATTATATTCTGCTTGACAGGCCTTTCGCCCCATGGTACACCCATGATATCCTGGTGGCAAAGCGCAAACGCCGACAACTAGAACGTATGGAAAAACTAGACAAAAAAAGATTTTAAACAAACATAAGGGGAAGCAATCAACACAGAAACACAGAGGAAAAAGCAGAGAAGACAGAAAGAGAATTATATGCAGCAGAGACAACATGTAGAAAGAAAACACATCCAGCTAAAAACAGAAAGAGAGAGAGAGAGAGAGAAGAGAGAGAGAGAGGAGAGAGAGAGAGAGAGAGAGAGAGAGAGGAGAAGAGAGAGAGAGAGAGAGAGAGAGAGAGAGAGAGAGAGAGAGAGAGAGAGAGAGAGAGAGAGATACACAAAAAACCAACAACAACAAATCATAGAAAACATGATCCCGTCTTGTGTTATGATAATGTTGTATGAATGTAAATTGTCTGGAGACATCTGCGCCCTTGTACAGTTTCTGTTTTGTTTTGTCAATTTTATTTATTTTTGTTTTGTTTCTCTTCTTTTTCATTTTTGTTTTGTTTGGTTGGTTGGTTGGTTGGTTGGTTGGTGGGTGGGTTGGTTGTGGTTGGTGGGTGGGTTGGCTGATTGGTTGGTTGGTTGGGGTTGCCTTATTTTTTGCTTTGTTTTTGCTGTTTCTTTTACGAATATTTTCTATCTCAGAAAGATATCTAGCCACCTGATTTTCCATCAATGTTTTTCTTCTTTAGCAAACGCTCAGACAGAACAACTATTGTTGTCTGTCATATTTATTTATTCTTTTTTTTCAAGGATAATGGAAAAAGCACTCGTGATTTTTTATCCAGTCCCCGTGTGTATGCAGTTTTGTAAATTTTGTCATCCGTTCCCACCGGCACATAATGGCCTACTCTTCCGAAAAGTGGAACGGGTTTTAACGTGTGCGCAAGATGTTCTGCGTGCGTTGGCTCAAGGGGCCTCGGTTTATAGTCTCATCCGGACTTTTGGGGAGAGTGGATTCGGCACTGTTGTTAACTCCAAGGGAAAAATCCTCTTGAACGGGAATCAAACCCGGGTCAGGAGATCACGAATACATCACTGTAACCACCAGGCTACCCCGTCCCCGAACATGCGTTACGCTGCCGTTAAGCGCCTGAAAAATCAGGCCCAGCACATCCAACTTCGGCATGGGAGAGAATTGCTATCTTTCAAAGTCTTTTGGG
>CM054167.1:34319427-34341927 GCA_028751875.1 Rapana venosa | reverse complement strand
AACTCAGAGAACACAGACAGACAGAGGGACAGAGCCAGACAGATTTTATTGTATTTTATTTCATTCTTTTATTTCGAGGATAATGGAATAAGCATTCACGTGCTTTTTTTTTATCCAGTCCCCATCTGTATGCAGTTTTTTCAATTTATTTATTTGATTTTTTATTTATATTACTTTAAGTCACGGCAGATTTCTCTGCGAGAAATTCGGGCTGTTCTCCCCGGGAGGAGCGCGTCGCCACAAGAGCAGCGCCACCCATTTTTTTCTTTTTCTGTCTGCAACTGTATTTGTTTCCCTATCAGAGTGGCTCTTTTCTACATAATTTTGCCAGGGACAACTCTCTTGTTGCCGTGGGTTCCTTTACGTGCGCTAAATAATTGTGTGTAACACGCGGGACATCGGTTTATCGTCTCATGCGATTGACTAGCACCCAGACCACCACTCTTGGTTTAATGCATGAGGGCAAAGTTTCGGGTCCAAACGGGAATCGAACCACCGCACACTTTCGACCCGGACTTTTTGCTTTCTAGACAGGCACGTTACCTCTAGACCACCGATCCATACATTCCCACCGGCACACAATGGCCTACTCTTCCGAAAAGCGGAACGAAATTTAACGTGTACGCAAGATGTTCTGCGTGCGTCTGCACACGGGGCCTCGGTTTATAGTCTCATCCGAAGGACTTTGTGGGGAGTGGAGTCAGCACTGATGTTAACTCCAGAGGAAAATATCCTCTTGAACGAGATTAGAAACCGGATCAGCAGATCACGAGTGCAATGCGCATCACTATAACCAGGCTATCCCGTCCTCCAGAGACAGAGACAGATATAAAGACACAGAGAGAGACAGAGACAGAGAGAGACAAAGAGAGAGACACAGAGAGAGACACAGAGAGAGACAAAACAGACAGTCACAGACAGAAATCACCTCAGAACTATATTTAAACTCCAAACCTTCCACCAACAAGACAACTTCTGACAGCTACCAAGCAGAAAGCCAATCGAGATGACTCCTGCCAAACGGTCAATAAACGAAGTCCATTCATTGGTCAATATCGAGAGGCCGTGAGCCAATGAACGATGCTGTAACTGCCAAGACTTGGCAGCGGGAGTCTGAGCAAATCAAACAGATTGAAGGAATGACAAGTTTTGGACACCAGGATTTCCTGGATGCTTTGGGAGAGAGGAAAGAAATGGAGAAAATAAAAACACATAAATGGTATGACATGATATTACGGGGAGGGGGGAGGGGAGGGAGAGAGAAAGAGAGAGAGGAGAGAGTGTGGGAGAGAGAGAGGGAGGAGAGAGGGGGACAGAGAGAGGAGAGGGGGAGAGAGAAGAGAGAGAATAAGAGAGACAGACAGACAGAGAGAGGGGGGTGGGAAGAGACAGAGACAGAGAGAGGAACACAGAGAAATATAGAGAGAGAAATAGAAAGAGTAAGAGATAGAGGCAGGCAGACAGAGAGACAGGCAGACAGAGAGACAGGCAGACAGAGATACAGACAGACAGAGAGACAGACAAACAGACAGACAGAGAGAGGAGGAAGGACACAAACAGAGAGACAGAGAGGGAGGGAGGGAGGGAGGGAGGGAGGAGCCAGAGAGAGACAAAAAGAGGAAGACAGAGACAGAGAGAGAGAGGGAGAGAGACAGACATAGAGACACAGAGATACAAAGAGAGTAAGAGAGACCGACAGACAGATAGACAAAGAGACAGACAGACAGAGAGATAAAGAGACAGAGAGGCAAAGAGAGGGAGGGAGAGAGCCACAGAGAGAGAGACAGAAAGAGGGAGGGAGGGAGGAAGACAGAAAGAGAGAGGGATGGAGAGAGAGAGAGAGACAGACAGAGAGAGAGAGAGAGACAGACAGACAGACAGACAGACAGAGGGGGGAGTGTTGGGCATTTCTATCACCTCGTGATTGTGGACACAGGGAGAAATAAAGATACCGAAGCTTCCCTACAAACATCTCAAAGAATAAGGTCACACAGCACAGAGAGAGGGGGAGGAGGTAGAGGGGAGAAGGAGAATGGAGGGAGAGAGATGGAGAAAAGAGAGGGAGAGAGATGGAGAAAAGAGAGGGAGGGAGAGGGGGGAGAGAGAGGAAGGGGGAGCCGGAGAGGGAAAGAGGGATGAGAGAGAAGGGGGTGGGGGTGAGAGAGAGAGAGAGGCATATAGAGACATGGAGAGTGAAAGTGACAGATACAGCATATGAGACAAAGGCCAACAGATAGAAGAAGAAAGAGAGGCCAAGAGACAAAGACAAAGTGACAGAAGGACAGAAGACAGAAAGACAGACAGACAGATAGGCAGACAGACAGAAAAGAAAGAAAGACACACAGAAAGGAAGAAAGAAAGGGAAGAAGGAAAGAAAAGAAAGAAAGAAAAGAAAGACAGACAGACAGAAAGACAGACAGACAGAAAGAAAGAAAGACGGAAACAAACAAACAAACAAAGTTGGCAAAGTGATAGAGACAAAAGAGAGAAAAACAGAGAAAAGACAAAGAGAACAGAAAACATGCTCCTTCCCCAAAACAGACAGATAAAAGGACGCAGAGAGACATAGACAGACATACAGCCACACAGACAGACAGAGACACAGACAGACAGATCGAGCAAACATTATATTCAAACTCCAAACATTACACCTACAAGCCAACTTCTCACAGCTACCAAGCAAAAAAAGTCAACAGAGATGACTCCTGCCAAAAGGTCAGCGAACGAAGTCCATTCATTGGTCAATAGCGAGAGGCGGTGAGCCAATGAACGATGCTGTAACTGCCAACACTTGGCAGCAGGAGTCTGAGTACATCAAACACATTGACGAAATGGCAAGTGCTGGATACCAGCATGTCTGAGTATTTCTCCTTTTTTTGGAGGGGGGGGGGGGGTGTGGAGGGGATTCCAGGGGAAGGGGTGATGAAGAGATATGGGGAAAAGATAAAGAGAGTGTGCGAGATGACAGGGAAGGGAGAGAGAGACAGAGAGGGGGGGGGGATAAAGAGAAGAGATAAAAAGAGAGAAGACAGAGAGAGGGCGAGGGCACAATGAAGGCGAGAGCAACAAGGGAGAGAGACAGACAGACAGACAGAAAAACAGACAGACAGATAGGCAGACAGACAGAAAAGAAGAAGACAGACAGAAAGGAAGGAAGAAAGGGAAGAAAGAAAAAGAAAGAAAGAAAGTGTGGAAAAAAGAAAAAAGAAAGAAAGACGGAAAGAAGGAAGGAAAGAAAGAAAGAAACAAAACAAACAAACAAAGATGATATTGTATAGAGACAAAAAAGGAAACAAAGAAAAGACAGAGAGAACAGACAACGCTACACAGTCAATATGCTCCTTCTCCAAAAATAGACAGAAAAAAGGACACACAGAGAGACATAGACAGACATACAGCCACACAGACAGACAGAGAAAAACAGACAGACAGATCGAGCAAACCTCATATTCAAACACCAAACATTAAACCTACAAGTCAACTTTTCATAGCTACCAAGCAAAAAAAAAGTCAACAGAGATGACTCCTGCCAAAAGGTCAGAGAAAGAAATCCATTCGTTGGTCAACAGCGAGAGGCGGTGAGCCAATGAACGATGCTGTAACTGCCAACACTTGGCAGCAGGAGTCTCAGCAAATCAAACACATTGAAGAAATGGCAAGTGCTGGATACCAGCATGTCTGATTATTTCTCTTTATTTTTTTGGAGGGGGGGGGGGGGGGGGAAGGGGGGAGGGGATTCCCCAGGGGAAGGGTGATGAAGAGATATGGGGGGAAAGATCAAGAGAGTGTGCGAGATGACGAGGAAGGGAGACAGAGAAAGAGAGAGAGAGAGGGGGGGGGGGAATAAAGAGAAGAGATAAAAAGAGAAAGACAGAGAGAGAGAGGGCACAATGAAGGGGGGAGAAAACAAGAGAGAGACAGACAGACAGGCAGAGACAGACAGAGAGTGAGATAGAGAGACACAGAGAGAGAGACAGACAGAGAGTGAGATAGAGAGACACAGAGAGAGAGAGAAACAGAGAGTGACAGACAGAGAGAAGGTGACAGAGAGAGAAAGTGTGTGTGTGTGTGTGTGTGTGTGTGTGTGTGTGTGTGTGTGTGTGTGTGTGTGTGTTGTGTAAAAGAAGAAATAAACAAGGATGACAGAGACACAGAGAGAGAGGGAAAGAGAGGGAGGGAAGAAGGAGAGGGATGGAGAGAGGGGAGAGAGCAAGAGACAGAGACAGAGAGACAGGTTGCTCCTTCCCAAACAGGGGGGGGGGGGGGGGGGTGGGGGGGGGGGGGGAATACAGACAGAGACAGAAACACGCAGACAGACACAGAAAGAAAGACAGACAGATAGATCGAACAGAAACTACATTCAAACTTCAAACCTAAAAACCGACTTCTCACAAGTACCAAGCAAAAGTCGAGCAAGATGACATCCTGTCACCACACAGTCAATAAACGAAGCTCATTCATTGGTCAATAGCGAGAGACAGCCAGCCAATGAAGGACTCTGTAACTGCCGACACGTAGCTGCAGAGGTCTAAGCTAATCACACACAGTTAAGAAATGACAGTGACTGGCCACCAAGCCAGTGATTTGAGAAGGGCAAAGTGTAACTAGGGGCCGGGGTAGCTCAGTGGTCAGAGCACTCGCTTTCCCCAAGCCAATGTTAAGCAGCATCGAGCGTGGTTACCAGTTGGATGGGTGACGGTTTTCCCAACTTGGCTTCAGTACAGTCCCCCAGTTCACCCGGCTGTAAATTGGTACCTGCCCTCTTTAGGGTCAGGGAAGGTAAAGCATCGAGGCAGAGGAGATGGGCGCCGCCCTCAATATGCTGGCCCCTGGAGAAGCTGAGGTCTCTGACGCCTCGCTCCCCTACGACCACATAGGTTATGGGACACTTTTATTTTTACCTTACAGTGTAAGAGGAAGGAATGTGGAAAAGAAAGCGCGGTAAAGAGTGTGTGAGGGGTGACAGTGAGAGGAAAGAGGAGGAACTGAGAGGAAGAGAGAGGGAGGAAGAGAGAGAGAGATGGAGAGAGAGCGGAGTGAGAGAGAGGAGAGAGAGAGAGAGAGGGGAGAGAGATAGAGAGAGAGAGAGAGGAGAGAGAGAGAGAGAGAGAGAGAGAATGAGAGAGAGGAAGTGAAAGAGAGGAAGTGAAAGTAAATCAAATCAAATGTCCTTATTTCAATGATCATGAATAGCCCCCATGTGCTTTTTAACATTCAGTCCCCCGAAAGAGAGATGTTTTATTTTTATTTTATTTTATTATTTTGCATCGAGGATGACGGAATAAGCATTCACGTGCTTTTTTCATCCAGTCCCCGTGTGTATACGGTTTTTTAAGGTTTATCAACTGTTCCCACCGGCATAAAATGGCCCTACTCTTTCAAAAAGCGGACCAGGATTTAACGTGTGCGCAAGATGTTCTCCATGCGTTCGGCCTCGGTTTATAGTCTCATTCAAAGGACTCTTGGGGAAAGTGGAGTCTGCACTGATGTTAACTCCAGGGGAAAATATCCCCTTGAGCGGGATTCGAACCCGGTCGCCAGATTGCGAGTGCAATGTTCTGACCACTAGGCTATTCCGTCCCCGCAGAGCCAGACAGACAGAGTGAGAGAGAGAGGGGGGGAGAGGGGGGGAGAGAGGGGGGAGAGAGGGGGGGAGAGGGAGGGAGAGAGAGACAGAGAGAGAGAGGGCGAAGATAAAATCAAATCAAATCAAATCATGTTCTCTTATTTCGATAATAATGAATAAGCACTCATGTGCTTTTTTAACATCCAGTCCCAAGAGAGAGCGAGAAACAAACAGACAGAGACAGAGACAGAGAGAGCCAGCCGGCCAGCCAGCAAGACAGACAGACAGACAGACAAACAGGCAGCATCTCTTCTAGAACCTCAACCTCAGAACCAACAGAAATGTCTGTCTCATGGCTGCAACTAAACTGACGCAGACTTCAGGCCTTCAGCCAAAACGGTCAATAAACGGAGCCCGTTCATTGGTCAACAGCGACATTCAGGAGCCAATGAATGACGCTGTACCTGCCAACACTGGGCTGCAGGGGTGTGAACTATTGAATAATACTAAAGGGGTGCCGGATATCTTATGGTTTATGATTATAGGGGAGAGAGAGAGAGAAGAGAAGAGAGAGAGAGAGAGAGAGAGAGAGAGGGGAGAGAGAGAGAGAGAGAGAGAGAGAGAGAGAGAGAGGGGAAAGGGGTGAGATAACTGAGACCCCTGTACCGCGTCTCAAAAAATAAGGTCAGAGAGAGAGAGACAGAGAGAAGAGAGAGAAGAGACAGAGAGACAGAGAAAAAGAGACCGGAGGGGGGGGAGGGGAGGAGAGAGGGGGAGAGATAGAAAGAGCGGGGGTAGAGAGACAGGGGAGGGGGGGGAGAGAAAGAGAAAGAGAGAGATGGAGAGAGAGGAGGATGGAGAGAGAGAGAGAGAGAGAGAGAGAGAGAGAGAGAGAGAGAGAGAGAGACAAACAGAGAGACAGAGAAAGAGAGCGAGGGGTGGAGAGAGGGGGGGGGGGAGAGAGAGAAAGAGCGGGGGTGGAGAGACAGGGGAATGGGAGAGAAAGAGAGAGATGGGAGAGAGAGGGGGGAGCAGGGGGGGAGAGAAGAGGGGGAGGAAGAGCGGGGGTGGAGAGGAAAGGGGGGATGGGGGAGAGAAAGAGAAGAGGAGATGGAGAGAGAGGGGGTGGAGAGAGAGAGAGAGAGATGAGAGAGATGGAGAGGAGAGAGAGAGAGAGAGGAGAGAGAGATCGAACTCGAATGATTTATTCACAAATAGGCCATTGGTCCATACATGCTTACTATTTGGGTTGAGGGGGGAGGGAGGAAAGAAGCACCAACATTAACAACAAAATGTTATTGTATTAAAAAACACCCACCAAACTCAGTTACAAAAATACGACTTCAGATAGCAATACATTTTTATGAGAGAGATAGAGACAGACAGACAGACAGAGAATGAATGAATGAATGAATGAATGAATAAATGAATAAATGAATGAATAAATGAATGAATGAATGAACTTTATTTTCCAAGAGTTATAGAATAAGCATTCGCATCCACATACTCTTTTATCTGTCCCTTGCCCTGATTAGGGACTATCAACAAAACAGACAAAAAAGAACATCCCCTCCCCAAACAAAAAAACACAAAAAACAATTACAACGACATCAAAAAGTCAACATGTAATGTAAAGAAAAGAGATAAATGTGTACTCAACAAACACATATTCCCCAAATGGCCTGAACATTAATGTGAAAACAGATACGTTGATTATAATCTTTTTGAGAGAGAGAGAGAGGAGAGAGAGAGAGAGAGAGGAGAGAGAGAGAAGAGAGAGAGAGAGAGAGAGGAGGAGGGGTGGAGACAAGGGGGACAGAGAGACAGAGAGAAAGACAGAGAGAGTCAGAGACATAGACAGTTAGACAGAAAACAGAGGAGAGAGAGACAGGAGAGAGAGACAGAGAGAGAGAGATTATTGCACTAAACTGTAGAGCCTATTTACAAGGGGACAGCGGAGAGAAGGATGGGCACAAATCATGCAATTTAGATACACAAAAACCCTACATAATTACAGCCCAAAATAAACAGATAAACACACAGGCAAGCAGACAGACAGAGATAAAGACAGAACCAAAAAAACAACATAATTACAGCCCCAAAATAAACATCATGGCACGGATTCCATATCACTGAGAGACAGACAGACATACAGACAGACAGACAGACAGACAGACAGACAGACAGACAGACAGACAGACAATTATAGACACAGGGGCAAATAGACCAGAGAGGTGATTGAGGGCGGCGTCCATCTCCTCTCCCTCGCTGCTTTACCTTCCTTGACCCTAAAGAGGGCAGGTACCCATTTACAGCTGGGTGAACTGGGGGACTGTATTGAAGCGAACCGACGAACTGCATTCTCATCATTCCGCCATTCTTTTCCATCTTAACATCACAAAACCTGTCAGAAAGAAGAAATATGTTACTCGTCGCAATCTTAAGGCCTTAGACATTCATACCTTCTCTTCACAAGCTTCCAAACATTTTTCACAAACCTCTGACCACACTGACCTCTCTGATCACTATAACACTATTCTCCGCCAACTGCTTGATGAGCATGCACCTCCTACTGACCATCTCCTCCCTGACAGACCCTGTGCGCCATGGTATACCCAAGACATCTTGATAGCGAAGCGCAAGCGCCGGCAACTAGAACGACAGTGGCGGAAGTCAAAAACCGAAATCAACAAACAGCTTTTCCGAAAACAAATAAACAAAGTCAAACTCTTAATCCATTCAGCAAAGACAGACTACTACTCTTCCCAAGTTCTCTGTGCTACATCCATAAAATCTCTTTTTTCCCTCACCTCAAATCTCCTTGGATCTGCAAAAACAACTCCTCTGCCTAACACCCACAGCCTGTCTGAACTTCATCCATCTTTTCTGCTTCTTTTCAGACAAAGTTCGAAACATACGCTCCAGACTAGATCAGACTCAATTCCAGCTGCGCTCCTGATCCCCAGTTCACTGGCACTCCTATCTTTTCCTTCCATCCCACAAGTGAAAAAGAAATCATGACAATTCTGAAGGAAATGACTATAAATCATGCGACCTTGATCCCATACTGCTCCTGTTTTCGCACAATGCTTCCACAACTTGTACCTATTATCACTAAAATAGTAAACTCATCTCTGTGTCAGGAAATTTTCCATCAGCTCTTAAAACAGCAATAAGTACACCTCTACTGAAAAGCACGACCTCGATCCCAACATCTGAAGAATTATAGGCCTGTCTCAAATTACCTTTGTCTCTAAAGTACTAGAAAAAGTCGTTCTCAAACAGCTCAACAGTCACCTTTCATTCCAATGATCTCCTTCCCACTTTTCAATCTGCCTATCGCCCCAACCACAGCACCAAAACCACCCTAAGTCCACACTTTAGATACACTTCTACTTGCTTCTGATGCAGGAAAAATCTCCCTCCTCACTCTTCTTGACTTATCTGCAGCCTTTGATACCATAGATCACTCAAATCTTCTTTCTCGCCTCCAAAATACGTTTGGTATTACGGCACAGCCCTCACTGGTTTACTTCATACTCACAGACAGGTTCCAGAAGTTATTGTAAACAAAATTTCAATCAAACCTGTCAAAATGGAATGTGGAGTCCCGCAGGGATCAGTCCTGGGCCCTGTTCTCTTTACTCTCTACACTGCTCCACTCTCACATATAATAAATAACCACATATTGATCATCATTTCTATGCCGATGATACTCAGCTTCAGTGCAGTGATACTGTTGAAAACTTGCCTTCCCTCCTAACAAATATGTCCTACTGCCTTCAAGACATTCAAAACTGGATGACTCAGAACAAGTTACAACTTAATGCCGATAAAACCGAAGCCATGCTTATAGGGACCCAACATAAACTTTCCTCTATCACAAAAACTTCAATAGAATTTGGCAATACGTCAGTTCCTTTGTCCAACTCTGTGAAGTATTTAGGAGTAGTTCTTGACAACACACTCTCTATGAAAACATTCATCACCCAGACCTGCCAGTCTTGCATACTATCAATTACGGCGCATAAGCGCGATTCGCAAGTATCTGTCCACTGATGCAACTTCCAAGCTTGTCACATCTCTTCATTCTTTCACGTTTTAGACTACTGTAATTCTCTTTTGGTGGCCTACAGCATCATCTATCCACTCTCTTCAACGCATACAAAACTCTGCAGCTCGACTGGTCCTAAAAAAAAAAAAAAAATCTGAACACATCACTCCTCTTCTGCGATCTCTTCACTGGCTGCCTGTCTCACAAAGGACTGGGAAATAAATTTCAATACCCTCTGTTTCAAATGTCTCCACAAATCTGCACCCTCTTTCTCTGTAAACTGTCTTCATCTGTACACTCCATCCCGTTCCCTTCGTTCACCCGCAGATACTTTGTGCTTTCGAACACCCAGATTCAAACAAAACCACTTTGGCCGTCGCTCCTTCTCTGTTTTGGTCCATCCCCCTGGAATGACCCCCCTCTTTCACTTCGCCCAAAAAGCCTTCACTTGTATCTTCAAATCCAGCCTCAAACACACTTTTTTCCCTACCTGAGGACTTTCCCCCAAATATCTTTCCCTAATTTTCAACAGCATCTTTCACCTTCTAAGTGTTGTTCCGAGTTTTGTGCGTGTGTGTGTGTGTGTGTGTGTTTGTTTTGTGTGTGTGTGTGTGTTGTGTGTGTTGTGTGGGGGTGTGTGTGTGTGTGTTGTGTGGTGTTTTTGGTGTGTGTGTATGTGGGGTTTTTTGTGTGCGTGCAATGCGTGCATACGTGTGCGCGCATGGTTTTTGAATTCTGTTGTTCATTATGTTTAAGGAGAGTTGTATGCCTTTAAATGATTGAGTGCAAGCGCTTCGATTTGTTTGTTTTTTACAAGATTCAGCGCTATATAAATTCCATATATTATTATTATTATTAAGCCGAGGCGCTCAAACTGGTAACCACGTTCAATGCTGCTTAACCTTGGCTGGGGGGAAAACGAGTGCTTCGACCATTGAGCTATCCCGTCATCACATCAATACCAGAGCTATATTCAAGCTTCCAACCTAAAAGCCAGTGACACCATTTCTCACAAATGCCAGCCACAACGTCAACCAAGATGACCCCTGCCAAACGGTCAATAAACGAAGCCCATTCATTGGTCAGTAATGAGAAGCTGTGAGCCAATGAACGGCACTTTAACTGCCAACGCTTGGCAGCGGGGCTCTGAGGTAATCACACTCACTGAAGGAATGACCAATCTTGGGTACCGTGCTTACTGAGTGCTTTGGAAGAGACCCAGTTGGGGGTGGGGGAGAGGCAGGAGAAAGAGAGAGAAAGGGGGGGGGGGGGGGGAGGGGATAGAGGAGAGAGGGGAAAGAAAGAGAAAAGAACTTTTCCCAACCCCAAACTCGAATATTTTTTTTAAAGAGGAATTGGATAAGCCCCGGGGCCTTTTTTTTACACCAAAGGCCCCCATGGGGGGAAAAATGAAACAAAAAAAGAAAAAACCCAAATTTTTTCAAACCAAAAAAATAATGTCAAAAAAACAAAGGGGGTGAATATTTTAAATTGCCAAATTTAATTATTGATGAAAGACCCCAGAAAATAAACCCCTTCGAATAAATAAAACCAATTTAAACCCCGACAAAACCCCCCCCTCCCTGACACCCCCCCTCCCCCCATAAACAGGGCAACCCCCCCCAAAAATTTAAAACCCACACAACACACACGCACGCCCCAGCCGCACCACAAAAAAAACAAACCACCCCAAAACCACAACACACACACGCCCTAAAATATGCCAGACACGCAAATACGCGTTTTGGGGCGTTGCCCCCCCCCCCCCAATCACACAAATTGTTTTCCCGAGAGAGAGAGAGAGAGAAGAGAGAGGAGAAAAGAGAGAGTAGGAGATGCGGAGAGAGAGAGGAAGAGAGAGGGGGAGAGGGAAAAAAGAGGGGAAGAGAAAGAAAAAAGATTTAATTTGGGGGAGGAAAGGAGAGAGAAAAGGGAAAAAAAGAGGAGAGAGAGGAGGAGAGAGAGAGGGGGGAGAGGAAAAGGTAAAAGGAAGGGGAGGGGGAAGAGAAAGACAAAGGAATTGGGGTGGGGGTTTAAAAGGGGGGAAGGGGAGGTGGGGAAAGGAAAAAAGGGGGAGTTGGGGGGGAAAAAAAAAGGGGAGCGAAAAACAGGGGGGGGAGAAAAAGGGGAAATTAGGGGGGAAAGGGGGGGGGGGGTACAGAGAGAGGAGGGAGAGAGAGAGGGGGGGGGAGGGAGAGAGATAGAGAGACAGAGACAGAAAGAAAAACAGACAGACAGACAGACAGATTTATTTTATGATTTTATTTCTATTATTCTTTTATACCGAGATTAATGGTATAAGCACTTATGTGCTTTTTTTTACATCAAGTCCCCGTGTGCAAGCGGTTTTGTAAATTCTGTCATCTGTTCCCACCGGCACACAATGGCCTACTCTTACGAAAGCGGAACAGAATTTAACGTGCGTGCAAGATGTTCTGCGTGCGTTCGCACACGGGGCCTCGGTTTATAGTCACATCCGAAGGACTTTTGGGGAGAGTGGAGTCAGCACTGATGTTAGCTCCAGGGGAAAATATCCCCCTTGAACGGGAATCGAACCCGGGTCGTCAGATTGCGAGCGCAATGCTCTGACCACCGGCTATCCCATCCCGAGAGAGAGGCAGACAGGCAGAGAGAGAGAGAGAGGAGAGAGAGAGAGAGAGAGAGAGAGAGAGAGAGAGAAGAGAGAGAGGGGGTGGGGGGGGGGAGAGAGACAGAGACACAGAGAGAGAGAGTTGCACAACTGTACCCAGAACCACCAAATGATATATTATCACTGTATTATTTACCAGGACAGTGGCCACACTTCACAGTTTTCCCATCTGTGCAACTGTCACCGTATTTCACCACACACACAAGTCTTCTCCTTCTCTCTGTGGTAAGCGCAACAAAGCCTTTGTGTGGTGTCTATGCGATGTACGTACGTGTGTGTGTGTGTGTGTGTGTGTGCGTGTGCGTGTGTGTGTGTGTGTGTGTTTGTGTGTGTGTGTGTGTGTGTGGTGGAGGATGGGGGATGTGTATGAGTGTATATTTTAGTGCAATGTCCACCCACTGTATATGATATCGAACATTGAAGAATGAGGGACAGTAAGCGTCTTTCTTTGAAAGTGTGAGTGTGCATGTGTGCAAATGATGGTGTGTGTGTGTGTGTGTGTGTGTGTGTGTGTGTGTGTGTGTGTGTGTGTGTGTGGTGTGTGTGTGTGATGTGTGTGTGTGTGTCTATGTGTGTCTGTGTGTGCGTGCGTGCCTGGGTGCGCGTGTGTGTGTAAGTGTGTGAGAGAGAGGACTAAAATAAGAGAATGTGTGTCTGTGTGTATGTGTGTGTGTGTTCATGTGTACGTGAGAGTGTATGTGTGAAAGTGTGAGTGTTATGTGTTTATGTGTGCGTGTGAGTGTTTGTGTAAAAGTGTGAGTGTGTGTTTATGTATGCGTGTGAGTGTATGTGTGTGAGAGTATCTGTGAAGTTAGTGTGAGTGTGTGTGTGTGTGTGTTCAAATTCATTTAACGTCTTTTTATAAGTTGTGACATTAGACGATGTGTGTGTGTGTGTGTGTGTGTGTGTGTGTGTGTGTGTGTGTGTGTGTGTGTGTGTGTGTGTGTGTGTTTTGTGTGCGTGTGTGTGTGCGTTGGGTGGTGTGTGCGTGTGCGTGTGGGTGTTGGTGTGTGTGGCATGTGCGCGTTCGTGTTGATATGTTTGACGCGTGATGTTAGGGTTGGGAATGGGTACACATGAAAATTTTCCTTTTAAAAAATTTTTTCCTGCGGTTTGAAAGGTCATGTCATGTCGTTAAATCCGTTTTGCTTTGTAACCAGCTTAACTTAACATCTCCCCATAACTGTACAAAAAATCAAGCAAAAGGTGTCAGTCCATCTTACACACACACGCCGCATACCAAAGCACACAATGCTACAACATACTAATAATTTAAATAAAACATACATGATCATACATAATTACATACATAAATACACAAAAACACAAAACATCTACTATACAACATACATCATCATACATACACACACACACACAAATACAAAACTTCATACATATACATACATACCAAAAACATAAAATACAGATGCATCATCATCATCATTCCTCTCTCACTCTCTCTCTCTCTCTTCTCTCTCTTCTCTCTCTCTCTCTCCTCCTCTCACGCACCCAAAAAACCACCCCACCCACCACACTCTTACACACACACGCACCACGTACGCAAAACACTAACACACAATAGGTTCTCCTCTCTCTCTCTCTTCTCTCTCTCTCTTTCTCTCTCTCCACAAACACCCACACACACACGGTATTAGTGGAGAAAAACAAGTGCTGTATTGCTCACAATCCACACAAAACCACACCCCACACCCCAAACACACCACACGCAAAACACCACAACAAAACCCTACACACACAAAACACACACACACACACACAAACCTCTCTCACACACAAACACACACACACCACACATAACTACCCCCCCTTCCCCCCCCCAACCCACATACCCCCCCCTCCCCCCCCCCCCCCCCCCCAACCCCCCCCAGAAATCCATTATTGATTCCTTCCGAGGTCACCTGGAAACCGGGCCCCCTTGTTTCTCAGTGCCCTCAAGGCACAACCAACCTTCACTCCCTTCAAACCATGCAGGCTCGAAAGGGGGTAGGGGTCGTTTGGGGCGTGGTGTAGGTTGTGTTTTGGGATGGGTGTGTTTGGTGGTGTTTAGTGTTTTTGTGTGTGTGTGTGTGATGTTTGTGGTGTGTGTGTTGGTGTGGTGTGGTGTGTGGTGTGTGGTGTGTGTGTGTTTGCGGTGTGTATTATGTGTGAGTGTGTGTGATGTGTGTGTGTATGTGTGTTGTGTGTTGTTTTGTTGTTGTCTTCAATTTAACGTCTGTTCACCTCAGGATTTAGAATGTTTATGTGTGTGTGTGCGTGGTGTGTGTGTGGGTGTGTGTGTGGTGTTTGTGTGTATGTTGTGTTGGGGAGTGTGTGTGTGGGTGTGGTTTTATTGTTGTGCGTTTTGTGTATGTGTAGTGTGTGTGTGCGCGTGTGTTATGTGTGTGTGTTTTGTGGTGGGTTGTGTGTGTGGCGTGTGTGTGTGTGTGTGTGTGGTGTGTTGTAGTGCGGGGGGACGGCCTATGCATAGTGCGCGTGCACAACAGCCCACACATGCACATATGCACACACACGCCGCACGCGCACACACACACACACCACACGCCGAACTGGAACTAAAAAGTCGACCCGACTTGACACACACACCGCGCACGAACCCCGGGGCGCACAACACCACACACACACCTCTCTTCTCTACGATACACACACACACACTCACACTATCTTCATGCACACACACACAACACACACACACAAACACACACACACAACAAAACATACTAACAATTATCTCACTGACCAACTTGAGGTCACCTCGAAACAATGTTCGTCATTTGTTGTTGTTGGGTTTTTTTCCAGAATAATGGAATAAGCACTCTTCTGCTTTTTTACATCAAGTCGCCCTGTGTATGCAGTTTTGTCAATTGTGTCATGTGTTCCTACCGGCACACAATGGCCTGTTCTTCCGAAAAGTGGAAAAGGTTTTAACGTGTGCGCAAGATGTTCTGTGTGCGTTTGCACACGGAACTTCGGTCTGATCCGAAGGACTTTTGAGGGGAGTGGAGTTGGCACTGATTTTCACTCCATGGGAAAACATCCTCTTGAAAGGGATTTGAACCCGAGTCAGCAGATCATGAACGCAATGAGCAACACTCTATGCAACTAGGCTATCCTGACCAGAGAGAGAAGGGGGTGTGTAGGAGAAAAGAGAGAGTGAGGGAGAAAGAGAGAGGGAGAAAGAGAAGAGGGAGGGAGAAAGAGAGAGGGGAGGGAAAGAGAGAGGGAGAAAGAGAGAGGAAAGGAGAGAGAGGAGGGGGAGAGAGAGAGGGAGAGAGAGAGGGAGAGAGAGAGAGAGAGAGAGAGAGAGAGAGAGAGAGAGAGAGAGAGAGAGAGAGGAGAGATAGAGAGAGGGATGGAGACAATGACAATGACAATGACAATATTTTATTGTGACAAGCTTTTTAAGCCCATTCACAAGGGGACAGTGGGAAGGGGAATGTGCACAAAACATACATCATGACTAAGAAAAATGCATGATTACTACAGCCCATATGATCTCCATGGCATGGGTTCCACGTCATGGTTGTTAACATTATGTTCAGATTCAGAAAAATTAGTGTGTAACACTTTTGCCCATTACGAATGGGGAAAAGGAGGTTTTTGTTTTGTTTTGTTTTTTGTTTTTAATGATAGCGTGGTAACTGATTGAGTCCGTGACAAGGTTTTCACGTCACTCTGTACTCAGTCACTTTGGCCCACTGGCTCAAATCAAGTCGATTCCAGTGCAATATCTCCTGTTCAATCGTACCATACTCTCACTTTCACTCTTACAATCATTTCTCTCCTCATACAAAGTCACCTCCCCTGTTTGTATACTCTCTTTACAAAACTGTCACCTTGGAAACAAATAGTGCACATCATCATTATCCATTTTACTTAACCAAAGAAAAACTATGTTTGAATAAGTTCTTTTTCCTTCATTACTCCGTTATCATCAACCTATTCAACAGAACCACAAGCAAATTTTATACCCCCCCCCCCCCCCCCACACACACACACAAACACGTCAACAAACTTTGATTATACCGGCATGAAACACACTTAACAAAAGGAACAGCCTACATGTACACCATGCACGAGTTTTTCATGACACAGATATTCCATGCTAGCCTCTCTCACTGCCTCACGAAAACTTTGTCCTAGCCAGTTTCTAACAGTGTGTGTGTGTGTGTGTGTGTGTGTGTGTGTGTGTGTGTGTGTGTGTGTGTGTGTGTGTGGTGTGTGTGTGTGTGTGTAAGCGGTGTCTGTGCTCCCAGTGCCTGTCACATCAAAATAAGGGAGGTGGGCAATTTCAAGTTGACCGGTTGGCTACCTTTCTATGGTTGAGGTACAAAATGGTCATTTACATCCAGACCATACCTTTTGCCTTCTATCACTAGATGGTCATGGACCATTGCTGCTCTTTTTCCTTGACCTCTGGCAGCCTTCAGATGAGAGAGAGAGAGAGCGAGCGAGAGAGAGAGAGACAGACATACACAGACAGAGAGGCAGAGACAAAGATAGATACACAAATACAGAGACAGAGACAGAGGGGAGAGAGAGAGAGAGAGAGAGAGAGAGAGAGAGAGAGGAGAGAGAGAGGAGAAAGAGAGAGAGAGAGAGAGGAGAGAGAAAAGAGAGAGAGAGAGAGGAGAAAGTCTGAGAGAGAGGGAGAGAGAGAGAGAGACAAAGACTGAGAGAGAGAGAGAGACAGAGAGCTACAGGCACAAAAATAGAGACAGATGTAGAGATTCAGAGAGACAGACAGCAAGACAAACAGACAGACAGACAGAGATCACGCAACAGATGTTGACAGATCTGCAAGACAAGAGAGTTCATTACCAGCACTAAACAGCTTAAACCACTTTCTCTCTTCTTAGGGGAGGGGTGGGGGGATTAATGATGGTGGTGGTGGTGGTGGTAGTAGTGATGGTGGCCATGGTGGTGGTGGTGGTGGTGGTGGTGGTGGTTGTGGTTGTGGTTTAAAATCATGCTGTTAATTCTGCTCTTCAAGATCTTTCGTAGATACAGTTATCAGGTTTTCTCTGTGTCAAGTCATTGCCTGCCTGCCTGCCTGCCTGCCTGCCTGCCTGACTGACTGACTGCACGTTTTATTTTTATTTATCATTAATTTTATTTTGTTTTGATCCTTTATTCAGAAGATAATGGATTAAGCACTCGTTCGCTATTTTACTTCCAGTCCCCTGTGTGTATACAGTTTTGTAGATTTTGTCATCCGGTTCCCACTGGCACACAATGGCATACTCTTCCGAAGAGCGGAACAGGCTTTGACGTGCGCGAGAGATGTTCTCCATGTGTGTGAGTAAGGGGGATGAGAGGTGTTGTGTTTGTGTGTGAGTGTGTGCGTGTGCGTGCGTGTGTGTATGTGTGAATTGTGTGTGTGTGTGTGTGTGCATGCGCGCGCGTATGCGTGTGTGTGTATGTGTGTGTGTGTAAGTGTATGCATGCAATGCCATGCTTATGTATGGTATTCTCATAATTATATGCATACCTGCATGATTGCGTTCATGCGAGTGCCCACTTGCTCTAGTCTCGCATGCATGTGTGCATCTGTGTGTGCGCGTGTGTGCATGAGTGCATGCGTCCGTGCGTGCGTTCTTCTTTAATTTATCGTCTTGCGCGCGTGCACGCGTGCATGTTTATGTGCGATGTTGCATGTTGTAATCTGCATGAACACGATAGCATCTTCAACAAATGCCTAGGGAACTATTGGCCTAACTCAGCCTTCAGTTTGACAGCGAGGTCGATTTGTCCTGACTTCTCTTCAAACTTCTTCAGCAGTTTTTGCGACACTGCACGGTGCTGACTGTTTCAGAAAAGGTATCACGGGCATCACGATCCTGGCGGAGCCCATCACTCTCTAGTTTGCATGCTGGGCATGATCTTGTCCACCATACCACCAGCCATAGACGACATCCTTATATATGAAGATAGTTAAGGTTTTACCATGTGCCCAATTTCGAAGAGACACTTGCTCAGCAGCACGAGGCAAAGAGAAGGAGAAGAAAGGCTGCAGCCCAGGCAGACAGACAGACCAGTATTGTCAGACTTCCTCTGTGCCTTCCTCTGCCATAGGCACTGTCTGTCATTCCCGTGTGGGACTGGCCAGCCACACCTGACGCTGTTCCAGAATGAAGAACACCTAGAACGCAACTCCAGAGTCTTCAGAGACTGAAGGCTGCCAATAATGCCAAGTTGCTCTCTGTGTGTCCACGAGACCCCCGGTTTATGGTCATATTTGAAGGGCTTTCAGTACAAGCGGAGTTTACTCCAGGGAAATGAATGGATGAATCTTTGACGATTAACAGACTCTGTAGCCCAGTGATTAAGACGGTTTGACTTCTATCATACGGTTCTATGAAGTCCTGGGTTTGAATCTTGGTGTTGGCGTCTAGTGAATTAAAAGTGGGAATTTTGACGATTTCCCAGGTCAACTTCAAGGGCAGACCAGCCAGTGCCCTAATTCCTTTCGTGTATAATTATACACATGCAGAAGATCAAATAATTATGCACGTTGAAGATCCCGTAATTCATGTCAGCATTTGGTGGGTTAGGAAACATGAACATACCCAGCATCAAAATCATCATCATCATCATCATCATGATAATAATAAAAGTATTAGTATTAATTATTATTATTAATAATAATAATAATAATAATGAAATTCATATAGCGCTATATCTTGTAAAAAACAAATCAAAGCGCTTGCATTCAACTCACTCCTACACATGCAACCAACGCAATGCATGCAACTAGTTCAACGAAATCAGCTGCTGTGAAGTGAGAATATGTCGGCTGAGGCCAGCGGGCAGACCTCCTGCAGAGTGACAAGCACAGGAGAAGACCAGGAGCTACACACTGTACCAGCTAAGGGAAGAGAGAGGAGAGAAGAGACAGAATTCCTATTGGTTTACTGGAGTGACACTCTAATCAGCAGCAGGCTCTAGATATCTCCTTCTGAATTGCATCGTTTCATTTATAGCTTTGTCATCTGATATAGGGGACGGGATAGCTCAGTGGTCGGAGCACTCGCTTTCCCCCAGCCAAGTTAAGCAGCGTCGAGCGTGGTTACCAGTTGGATGGGTGACCGTTTGCGCGCCTTGGCTTCAGTACAGTTCCCCCAGTTCACCCAGCTGTAAATGGGTACCTGTCCTCTTTAGGGTCAGGGAAGGTAAAGCAGCGAGGGAGAGGAGATGGGCGCCGCCCTCAATATGCTGGCCCTAGAGAAGTGAGGTCTCTGACGCCTCGCTCCCCTACGACCTTATAGTTTATGGGACTCCTTTACCTTTCCTTTTACCATCTGATATCCGTCATGTTGCAGTATTGTAATAGTGGGTGCATTTTTTTTTTATTCTTCCATAAACTGTTACATTCTACAGAATGTACTCGAGTCTCAACAATGAATTATCTGAGAGAGAGAGAGAGAGAGAGAGAAGAGAGAGAGAGAGAGAGAGAGAGAGAGATGAGAGAGAGAGGGGAGAGAGAGAGAGAGAGCGAGGGGGGTAAGGGAGAGAGGGAGAGAGAGGGAGAGGGAGAGAGAGAGGGGGAGAGAGAGAGGCACACACACACACACACATTCACACATGGGGGACGGGATAGCCTAGTGGTTAGAACATTGCGCTCGCAATATGACGACCCGGGTTCGATTCCCGTTCAAGGGGATATTTTCCCCTGGAGTTAACATCAATGCAGACTCCACTCTCCCCAAAAGGCCTTCGGATGAGACTATAAACCGAGGTCCCGTGTGCGAATGCAGGCAGAACATCTTGCGCACACGTTAAAATCCTTTTTCCGTTTTTCCGTAAGAGTGGGAAAAATTTTATCCCGGTGGGAACAGATGACAGAATTAAAAAAAACAGATCACAGGGACTGGTGTTAAAAAAAAAAGCAATGATTGTTTTTCCATTATCCCGATATAAAAAATAAAATAAAATTTTTAAAAAAAATAAACACACACACCCCAAGATCATTGCTCAACTAAATTTCACGGTGACAACTCAAAAAACATTTCAAACATCTCCTAAAAAAAAAAAGGTTTAAAACAACAACAGCAACGAAAGCAAGCCAAAAAGCACACTTGAAAATCAAC
This sequence comes from Rapana venosa, assembly GCA_028751875.1. NCBI lineage: Eukaryota > Metazoa > Mollusca > Gastropoda > Neogastropoda > Muricidae > Rapana > Rapana venosa. The sequence continues at coordinate 34,321,549 of CM054167.1, read as the reverse complement.
GGTGATTGAATGACAAAAAAGGGGGGGGTAAATTTCGTGAGAATTGTTGGTAAGAGAGGTTTTAAGAGGGGAGAGGAGAGGGAGAGAGAGAAAAGGGGAGGGAGGGGAGAGAGGAGAGGAGAGAGAAAAAGAGAGAGGGGAGAGAGAGAGAGGAGAGAGGAGAGAGAGAGAAAAGAGGGGCGGACAGACCCGGGCCCACACCCGACAGGAAAAAAAAGGAGACAGACCCACAACGAGACAGAAAAGGGGAGAGACAGAGAAAAACAGGAGAGCAAGAAAACAGAGGGAAACGACCCCCCAGAGGGCAAAAAGAGAGACTGAGACAAAGGAGACAGAGAGAGGAGGATGAGAGGGAGAGAGAAAAAGAAAGACAGACAGACAGAGATGTTGGGGGGGAAGGGCAGACATAGAGGGGAGGAGAAGAGAAAGAAGGGCAAAAAAACGGGACACGGAGAGGAAAAAAAAGAAAAACAGGACTAGACATAAAGACGAATTTTCGATCTTTTACCAAAAAAAAAACCCAAATCTGAATCAATGTTAGAAGGTTAAGCGACATTAACGCTCAAAAAACAATTATTGTGAAAAAATAGACGGGTAATAATCTCCATTGTTTAAAGGTTTAAAATGGAAAAGTGCTTTTGCTATAGTTGGGTGCTTGGCCACCCCAAGGTTTTTTTGAAAAACTACAGTGGAGTGCAGCCACAAAAAAGGTTTTTTTTAGGTCAAACTTACATGGTGGTTTTGATTCTTTTTTTTTTTTGGGGTGGAAAAATTAAATAGAGAAAATTACTGTATGAATGATTAAAGGGGGAAAAGGGGAAAATAATGATGTGAGGATAATAATAATAAAAATGGTTTAAAAAAAATAATCATCAAAAAATAATAACAAAAAAAAAGTAATTATAGTAGTGTGATGAATGGTAACAAAAAGAGAAGATAAAGAAATTTAGGAAAAAAATAATATACTAGTATCAATAGACCACTTTCGTAATTAAAAAAAATCTATAAATGGCGTTTTATAGCACTGAAACTTGTAAAATGTACCCCAAAAACCGGATGGTCTTGGGGAGCGGGGTCAGAGCCCTAAATTTTCCCCGGAGCCGCATTTTTAAAGGGGGGCCCCCCTCTCCCTCCCTCCGCTTTCCTTCCCTGACCTAAAGGGGCTTGTTTCAGAAATTCACGCAGGAAAGGGAAAAAGGGGTCAAGCTCAATACTTTGTTTATCCAAAAACCCGGCAACTTTGGTCCGATCGGCTTCGCCTCATCGAACCAAAATTGCATAGTTTTTTTATAAAAACTAAAAATTTACCTTTACCCCCTTTTTTTCCCTTTTTCTCTACTAAAACTGAAATAATACTAAATTTTTTTTTGATGGGTAAAAACTATAAAATTAGGGGAAATTTTGCTTTTACTGGACCAGAAAAAAAAGTTAAGGGGAGAAAGAAATGGGTAGGAGACACACACCCGCCGGCTGCTTTAATGCACACAGCACGCGTCCCCTCAAACACAAAAAGCGCAAAAAGGCTTTGACAATGAATAAGGGGATTTCAAAAGGGACGCTAGGGTTCCCCCCCCCCCATAAGACATTCAGAATGTTTTACCTTTCCCCAAACACAAGAAAAAGATAGAATCAGCTTTGTAACAGTGAGACATTTTCCCCCAGAACTCTAGTTGTTTCAACCGAGCCTAGCTTCTTGTCTTTTTCGAGTGTGAAGTTGTGCAGTGAAAAGGGGGAGCTTTTCATTAAAAAAGTGTTTGAATTTATCTTACCCGTCCTTGCTTAGTTTGTTAGGAAATGTAGATATTGTAGAACAGAACATCTCACCCACCCAAAAAAACGGATCTGCGACTTTTTCAAGAATATTAGCATAACTGTCAGGTGCGTGCCCCTAAAAAAAAAAACGGTTACGCGAAAACCTGACTCACCTAACACCGGGTTTTTCCCTCTCTCCGTTGAAGATGGCCTTCTGCTTAGGCTTGACGTGTGCCCGTTTAATTTATTTCAGGCGCTCTAGCTAGAGCGCGGCAGTTTCCCCGCTTTGGCTCTTAGAAAAGTGTTTCAAGCTGCATTGCTGTTGAATGGAGGGACCAATACGCCCAGAGAGAGGGGAGAGAGAATCTTA